>JAKTRH010000122.1:0-38886 GCA_030579575.1 Sporopachydermia lactativora
ACACACACACACACACACACACACACATATTCACCTGCTTTTCGCTGCTCAACGTGCTCCATTTCCCTTCCATTCAACCATCGAATCTTCTGCTCCAAAATTTCCAAATTTCTTCCCCGAAACGGTCGTTGCGCCGCACTTGCCGTCCCATTCGGGCTTCCCGCTGCCTTCCGCCTCTCACTGTTCCGTTCTGGGGGGCAGTCCGCGAGACTCTTTACAGAGACTGCTTCAACTCCCGCTAAATCCACTCTTACAGCTCACAATAAACCACTACATTCCCCTAATAGTCTCTTACAAACCACATCAACCCATTTATTCCCCCAATTCCTCCATTTATTCCCCGAATTTCCCCGCTTTATTCACTTCATCTATCACCCCATCTCCATCTCGCGCCTGCCCCCCTCCAATTCCCAAATCTCACGTCTCCCCCCCGCCGCCCTTCCGAGACTCCAAATGTTCAAAACACTGTGAAAACGCCGAATCTTCCAATTCAAACTTCGGCATCGGCCCGTCCTCCCCACCCATCCCGTTCCGAACTTTCCCGACGGATCACCGAGCCGAACTGCGCGCTTTTTCTCCTCTTCTCGTTTCCGAGCCTGCAATTTTACAGCGCAAGGGAATTACAAAATAGATTACCTTATCTTACTATCTTTATTCTCTTCCTTTCGGGTTTCCTTCCCCATTTATTCATTCTGCTTTATCCCCTGTATTTTCTGCCTGGCCTTCAGTTACCCGCCGCCTGAGTCTTCCGGCCGGCTATTTCTGTTCCGTGGTTGCTGTAATTATCTCTATTACCCCCGGTAACCCCTGGTAACCCCTGGTAACCCCGTTTTTCTCCTGTTATGAGTTATCAACGTCAGGTAATCCACCCTAATCAAGGCTCAGCCCCGGCTGGTTCCGCCCCTGGCGCGTCTGCAGGTGCCGCGTCTTCCGCACAGGCTGCCGCGCAGGCTGCGCAGGCCAACAATCTTTCTCAGCAGAGCAACGCGTCTGCTGCTGCTGCTGCCGCAAGTCAGTCAAGAATTGGTGAACTTTTAGACGCAATTAAAGCCGAATTTGATTCTGTAACTTCCGAAGCTTCCGTTTTCCGCATGCACAAAGATGAATTCGACCACAAATTTAATCAGCAAAACGCCGAAATGCAGCAAATTAGGCAAACCGTATACGAACTAGAAATGGCCCATAGAAAGATAAAAGAACACTATGAAGCCGAAATTCATAGACTGAAAGCTGAATTGGACGCCCGTGATAGAGAAAGAGCCCAAGCCCAGGCACAGGCCCAGGCCCAGGCCCAGGCTCAGCAGGCTCATCAGCAGAAACTGGCGGAACAGTCGTCTCCTCCTGCTTTACGGCCTGGTGGCACAGCTTTAAGCGGCGGAATGATGCCTGGCCCGAACGCCGTGCCGCTTCTGCCTCCGCAGCCAGACCCTCAGGCTGCCGGAGGGCCTGCCGGAGGGCCTGGCGGAGCCCCTGGAGGTCCTGGAGGTCCTGGAGGGCCTGGAAACCCTGGGAATCCTGGCTACGGGCCGGGTAAGGATTTTTTCCCACCGCAGCATTCGTCGCTGCTTGCGCCGGGCCAGCCGCTTCCGCAGCCGCCTGGGTCGAATGTGATGCCGATGCCGAGTTTGCTGCCACAAGGGAGTACGACTGCGCCACCGGAAGCGTCTCCTAAGCCACTAGCGACGCCACAGTTGCCCGAGGCGAAGCCGCTTGCTACTGCAGGCACTTCTGAGGCAGCGCCTGCGGGATCAGCGGCTCCTGCGGGATCAGCGGCTTCTGCTGCTGCTTCTGTGGCTTCTGTGGCTCCGGAGGCGCCGCCTGCCGCTTCCGAAACTGCCTTGGCACCTGTGGCAGCCCCCGCGGCACCAGTTAAAGAAATCCCAGCGTTTCTGCAGGATTTAGACGCGTCAGCAGTGCCTGATGAGCTGAAAAAGCAAGCGGCAGAGTACTATATTCTGTTTAACCCAGCTATTCCGCGGAAGATCGACGTAAGCCTTGTACACTCTTTAGATCATAGTTCCGTAGTTTGTTGTGTAAGATTTTCACGGGACGGTAAGTTTCTGGCTACCGGGTGTAATAAGACGACTCAGGTGTTCAACGTAGAAACTGGGATGCTGGTATCGCGTTTGCTGGACGAATCAACAGGTCCTGGAAGCGGAGCGGAAGCTGCTAATGTATCTTCGTCCGGGGATTTGTATATTCGGTCCGTTTGTTTCTCACCCGATGGGAAACGGCTGGCGACCGGTGCTGAGGACAATTTGATCCGTATTTGGGATTTAGAACAGCGGCGGATTATTAAATACCTCAAGGGCCACGAACAGGATATCTATTCGCTGGATTATTTCCCCGATGGCCGAACTCTTGTTTCCGGTTCAGGGGACAGGACAGTGAGGATTTGGGACACGGAAAGCGGTAAATGTACGTTGACATTGAGTATTGAAGACGGAGTTACAACAGTAGCAGTTTCTCCTGACGGTAAACTCGTAGCAGCCGGCAGTTTGGATCGAACTGTCCGGGTATGGGACGCCTCAACTGGGTTCCTTGTAGAAAGATTAGAATCCGAGTCAGAGAACGGAGACGGGCATAAAGACTCAGTATATAGTGTGTCTTTCACTGCCGATGGGTCTGAGATTTGCTCAGGTTCTCTGGATAGAACAGTGAAGTTGTGGTCGCTGTCTTCTAGTGCTTTAGCTAATTCTAAGCCGGCTAACGGGGGTACCGCAGCTGGTAGTAACAACAAGCCGAGCCGGTGTGAAGTTTCGTACGTTGGGCACCGAGATTTTGTATTATCTGTATGTGCTACGCCGGATAATGAGTATATATTGTCAGGATCAAAAGACCGTGGGGTTATTTTCTGGGAAAAGAAGACTGGAGATCCGGTTTTAATGCTGCAAGGTCACCGGAATTCTGTAATTTCCGTCTCTGTGGCTAACGGAGATGGCAGCGGCTCGGGGCTTTTCGCTACGGGCAGCGGAGACTGCAAAGCCCGCATTTGGCGGTGGTACAAGTATAGAGGCTGAAGTAGTTGTAAAGGCTGCTGGAGTTGAATGGGTATTTTGGAAACGAATACTTTGCTCAGCTTGGTAGTTTGTGTTTCACTAAAAACTGATTGTATAACTGCTTTCTATAGGGGTTCGCCCTGTTGTGTATTTGTTTAGTGGCTGAAGGTAACATGCAATCCTTCCTATTTTGATTACCAACGTAACAGGAGCAGAGGGGAACACCAGAGAGAGATGGAGATTTGAACTGGGGGTGATTAGAGATGGTGTAGATATTGTAGGTGGAAAGGAGGTAATTGTAGATTGAGGTTCCAGGAATATTAGAAACAGATTAGTGGGTGGAAATTGTAGGGTTTCGGGCTGATATGTTGATACGATCTGCCTGGTTATTCGCTTTATCCAGGGGAATACCTTTGTCCATCACAAGAGAATCGAGTGTGATGAGTTGAGATTGAAACTGCGATAAGCAGATATGAGTAGAATTGAATTAATTTTCTGAATACGGCGAAACGGTTTCAAATCAACGAGGAGAATGGAGTAACGGTCTCTGAGACAGTAAAAGGAATGTTGAATGATGGAAGTTGTTGTTTTCGTCACACTTTTTAATAGCCTTTAATCTTTGATCATTAGCTTAAGACTGGCTAAAAAAGGCACAGTTCCATTACGTTGTGGCAAGTCCGACTATAAAAGCAATTAGTAGTATTTAGCTGAGCTAGGAATTCCAGCAATTCGTATTCTCATATTTAGCAGTACTTAGTTGTTACTTTCCATATTACTCTCCTGTTCTTTTCCCTCCGATGATTTCAATAGTCTTTCTTTCTACTCTCATATCACCAAACTTCCCTCACTTCCTCATTTCTTCGGCTCCCCCTTCTCATTAACCAGAGACTCTTCAATCTTTACAGGGCCCTGACCGACTTTCGTCAGAATTACCCGCTTCACAGCATCGTCCAGCCCGTCTACCAAATCCCAATTCATCCCAGATTCCACCTGAGCATCCAATGGGTTCTCCTTTACACACTTAACAGCTTCAGGGGTCCATCCTACTACGTCTGACTTCCCATCTCTATACAATCCACGGGCCAGCACGCCGAGCACTAACGGCGCATTCTCCTCCAAATAGTAAATAACAGCATTTGGCCCAGCGTCAAAAGTATACGCTGCAACTGTTCTCCCAGCTGCTGTGTTCAATTGCTCTACTATACGAATAATATTACGTGATACATCATTAAGATAGAAAATAGGCGGGAAAGAGTCTAAACAAACGGCATGGAACTGATTAGAGTCTGCCATAGTCAAATGGGCAAATTTACCGAAATCCTTCTCTCGAATAGACTCCCACATCTCCGTATACCTCTCGGGAACTACTTTCTTCACTCTGTAGTCAAACAGCGGCGAAGTAGCTACTGTAGTCTGCATTCCCGAAGTCGAGCTTACATCTTTCTTCCCAGCGTTCACTACAAGCACTGCAGCACGCATTTCCGGCCAGTGTTCTACCGGGGAGATCTGAACAGCTTTTGAGTCAGATCCGTCAGGGTTAACCCCCATTTCCCAAGCAACGTACCCACCGAAAAGCGATCTACAAGCCGATCCCGAGCCTTTACGAGCAATTTTCGACAGCTCAGACGGCGACTGCGGCAGCTCAAACAGATCGGCCACTGCCCTGACCAGCGCAGCAAAGCCCGCGGCCGAGGATGCGAGCCCTGCAGCTGTAGGGAAATTATTCTCAGAAATGATATGGAGATGCATAGCACTCAATTTTGGGAGTGTTGGATCCGCCGTTTCGACCTCTGCACGCAGCTGGCGCAGATCCACCAAGCATTTCACCAGTCTGTCCGAGGAGGCGGCCGGGTTGATGATTTCCTTGTCTCCATTGAGCCATAACGCGTCTTCAGTGAAGTCTTGAGAAGCACAGGCAGTAGTAGTGGTGCAGAGTTCGTCCTGGGACAGTGTGACGGAAATAGACGAATTCGTCGGGAGGTTCAAAGCTTTGTCGCGTTTTCCCCAGTATTTCAGTGTCGCAATGTTCACCGGAGCGGTGGTTGTCGATTGGTAAAGCCGGGCCATGTTGGGCTGAGAGCTGAGAGCTGAAAAAGTTGAGTATGTGAAGATGATGAGTTCAGAAGGCGGAGAAAAGCAGGAGAAGGCCGAAGATCGGGGGAAACACTGCAGAAATGGTGAGAAATTATAGCGGCGGAGTTTGAGGGTGCTGGAAGTAGCGGAAGGGTGTCGTTTCTGGTGGTTAATAAGGATTAGAGAATCGTTGAACTGTCAATGGCTTTTCGGTGATTTTTCACATCGCGTTTTCGGAGGGGGGTGGGAGGAGACGCTAGGTGAGGAGGCTGTATGATGTGCAGGAGGGTGCATGTGGGTGCATGAGAGGAAAGTGGAGGAAAGTGGGGTGAAGGGTGCTGATATTTGTATATATATATATTCATATATATAGAAAGTTAATTAAAGACAATCAGGCAAGTAAAAACCCAACTTTCAGCAAGAAAAACAAGCGCAAATACACTGTTTCCAGCGTTCAAAGCGAGCAATATCAGGTTCAGATCATTGTGTATCACGTAATCAAGAAAAAACCCTCAAATGACCTTAAAACCCACGGAACTCTTCATCTCCATCGAAAAAAGTACCCAAATAACCACTCAACTGCCCATATATCTACCTAAAGGACCTTAGTTTACCACTTCCAACGCAAATTCCCCGCTCTTACTACCCCTCATTGCCCCGCAATCTCCGCCTTTCAGCCCCCCTATCCGTGTCCCATAACACCCCCTCCAAACCCAAATCGAGCCATCAATCCCGTCTCCCCGGTCTTCCTCGACTCGAAAACTCCCGAGAAAACCCCGAATTCTGACATCTCAGGGCCGTCGGAATATCCGTGGGAGTCCCCAAACACAAAAAGGACCATCTGCTTGAATTCCCCGACGTCCCAGACTTTTGCCAGACCTCTGAAGCCTTCAAATCTACTGATGATTCTCTCCCGTTCGGTACTCCCCGGGTCTCGCCGTGAAATTGTTCATGCCGTCGGCTCCGTGCTGGCCCAGAGTTCCCGCCGCAGTGGTATTCGGCTCAATGACGTACAAAACTCGTATGCCGCTCTTATCCGAAGCTCCTCGTTCCGACGCCTGGCGGCTACCGGGTCGGAATCTTCCGATGGATCAGTTCTGAAGCCCCGGCCTCTCACCCCGGAAGAACTCGGCCCTTTCGTTTCCCGGCTCCCGGCGGCGTGGATCCCGTACGCCGAGCTGAGCCGGTTGGAGAAACCCGTGGGCACGTGGCTGCTGTACTCTCCGTGCACGTGGTCGATTACTATGGCTGCATATTTAACCTCGGCACCTATTTCTCATACTGTTAGTATGCTAGCAGTCTTTGGCGTTGGAGCTCTGGTTATGAGAGGCGCTGGGTGCACTATAAACGATCTGCTGGACCGGAAACTGGATTCGCAGGTTGCCAGGACCGTTGGACGGCCGATAGCGTCTGGAAGAGTGAGTAAGAATCAAGCTGTAGCTTGGCTGGGGGCTCAATGTACTGTAGGATTAGGAATATTACTTAGTTTACCAAAGGAATGCTGGATGCTGGGAGCTATGAGTGTGCCGCTTGTATTTGCGTATCCATTGTTTAAGAGATTTACGTATTATCCGCAAGCTATGCTGTCACTGTGCTTTAATTGGGGAGCTTTGCTTGGATTTCCTGCTATGGGGGTTTGGGACTGGAAAATTATGCTTCCTCTGTTCCTGTCGTCTTTTAATTGGTGTATGATATACGATACTATATATGCTCATCAGGATAAGAAGTTTGACGTAGTAGCGGGTATTAAATCTACAGCTTTGAAGTGGGGTAGTCGTACTAAGCCTATTTTAACAGGGCTAGGAGTTGCGCAGTTTAGTTTAATGGCTATGGCTGGGTATTTTGCTGGGATGGGGCCAGGATTTTGGCTGTTGAGTGTTGGGTTAGGTGGGTACCGAGTTGCCAGGATGATTCGTAGAGTTGATTTAGATAATCCTAAGAATTGCTGGAAATGGTTTACAAATAATATCAGTACTGGACACTGGATGTTTGCTGGTATTCTCACTGATTACTTGCTGAGACTTGCGGGGATGTTTTAGAGATAGTGGAGGAGTAGGAGGAGTTGAAGCGAAGAATTAGAGAGATAAATTAATAATACCAGAGAGAAAGATGGTAATGATAGCTTTAGTATGTATGAAATGAATTAGGCGATAATTATAATATACTAATTTGAGATATTTTGATTGTATTTTGTATAGCTATGTTAGTGATGTGTTTGGTAAAGGTGTGATTTTAATAAGATCGAGGAAAGGACAAATTTTTAAAAGGTTTCATGAGCAATTGAGAGAGAAAAGAAAATTAAACTCTTTTGAACTATTTTGAATTCTTTTAAACTGTCTTGAATTCTGTTTAACCCTTTTTAATTCTCTTTTCTAGGAGAGCAGTAGTCTTCCGGTGATTTAACTGATCTGTTGAGTTTTAACTTGCAGACTTTTCATTTCTATTTCACGTTCAAGATAATCTTGTGAGATGTAAAAAAAAAGCGGACAACAACGAGTTATTGAATGGTTTAAATGGAGGAGAGACAGAAGAGAGAATAATAAGTAGGTTATAAGAAAGCACGAACCCCCCAGGTATCTATTACTGGAGACAGGATACGGAACTTCATTTGCAGCATGAATAATGCTGCTAGGACGACCTTACCTTCTCTCTGATACAGATCAAACAAATGAATAAGCAATAAACTCCTATCAATGCCACTTTCTCATTTCCTAATATCTACTAAATGAAGTGCTACCAATCCTTCAGATTATCTACCCAGAGTGTACTCAATGTCCAGCACGGGTTTCAGAATCTTCATTAACAACCAATTTTCACGAGCAACTGTGTTTTTAAATATGGGATCTTTAGGCAAAGAGGCATAAAAGGAAGACGAATGGCAAAAAGTGGACAGTTAAGTCACGATATATGATCAACAGCACTACAGAAGTCTGTCGATAATGAGAAACACACTGAAAGAGAATAAATGCCGATAGTTCATTTAGCAGTGTTGAAATACAGCATCTGTGTTCTGATTCTTGTAGCTTTCCCTTTTTAACATCTTCTCCAAGGGACTGCTTCAGCTAGAAGATTGCCTTCTTCACCTCTGATCTTTATACACTATACTTTCAGTATGGTATATCTCTCTATTCCTTTCACAGTGTTACAATAGAAGTTCTCAGTTTCACCGTATAAATGAGTTCCAGCTCATAGACTTCGAAGTCAAGAAAATGGTTCTGAATTACGACACAGCAGCTGATATCAGTAATTCATATATATTGCAATTTCAAAGCTTCCTGAAGGCCCTATAATTCAAATTTCCATATTCATCCTCAACTGCAGTACTATGATTTTCCTTCTTATCTCGTATATCATCCTTTTTATTCTTTATCCTCAGATTTACTGAATTTCCGTCATTTACCGAATTTCCGCCATTCATATCAACATTTCTGCTTTTTTCTTCAAAGTATGTAATCCCTTTTATTTTTTATCCTCAGATGTACCGAAATTCAGCCATTTATATCATAATTTCTACTTCTTTCTTCAAACTATCTTCAAAGTATCTCACCTCTCTACCAATTTAATTATTCCATTCCACCATTAAACCCGACTGGCAATCCATATTAAAACTCTTTCTTTTACAATCAACAATCGTACAACTCCTACAACTCCTGCTTCTACAACTTCCCTCCTCCTACTCTACAAAACATATACAAATCCATTACCTATACTACCATATCATATCCCCTAACATCCTATCTACACACCAATCATCAAACTCCCAAACCCAAGCCAACCTGCCACCCGCTAATTATTATCATTAGTGCTAGCAACTATTCTCAGAACATACAGGAATATGTTCACGATATCAAGATACAAACTGATAGCTGCGGGCACTTCCTCTTCAGGGGAAAATCTACGAATTATCATCTGCGTATCTACTAATACGTACACACTGAATATGAAAGCCCCAAAGCAGCTATAAGCAAGTTCCATGCTAGAAGAATGAGGGAAGAACATCATAACAAATCCCAGACCAATGAGAACCCACAAAGCTCCAAACAGGTACCCAGAGAAACTGGTTAAATCGTATTTAGTCTGGAAAGCGAAAACCGTCAACCCGATAAACAGGAACGCAGTAATAGTGAAAGCTTCAAGTACAATATTAGTATCAAACAGTGCTGATACAACTCCTACTACATAACTCTCGGCTAAAGTAAACAAAAACAGGAATACCAAGTTATACGGGTACCTTCTGGACATGGCAAAAGCGGCAATCATAAACCCGATAGCCAGAAACATGCATACATACGAAGCCCACGGGTTCAGCAGTGCCCAGCGAGAAACAGACGGGAATGCATAGATTGCTGCACCTATAAGCATCGTCAGGGTGAGCTGTGCAAACAGCAGCGAGTATACTTTGCGGAGAAACACCTGGCGGATTGACAATTCGCATTCTATGACTTTTGCACCGTATTTGAAGTCGTCAGGCACCGTATCGTGCAAACTGCGGGGGGCTGAGTTTTCCTCGAGCAATGGGGCCGCAGATTCGTCCCTGTAGGACGGGGGAGCGGCAGGGAAGGACATTCTAGAGTGATTGAAAAGCTGTGATAACAGGAAACCAGGTTTCTGAGGTTCTTGGGGTTTATAGAGGGAAATACAGGGAGATACAGGTAGTATCAGATGAGTATTTCTAGTATTTCCAGTACAAGGTAGTCCAGTTCTTAGAGAGTCTTTTCAGTGTCAAACCGATGTATCGTTTATAACTGGGGTTCAGCAAAATATAATAATAAGAGGAAGGATATTAGATTATCGACACTTATTATACCTTATTATACCAATCAGTTCATCATTTTAACCAATTCATCGCATCCCTGACTTGCAATTTGTAGAATATTCTATAGAAAGAATATAAGGAATAAAATAGGAAAAAAAGGAAAAAAAAGATTAAAATGGTGAGAGTCACGAGATTCGAACTCGCGCATCCGAAGATATCAGAGATTTCAAGTAGCAAAACCTAAATCTGACGCCTTAGACCACTCGGCCAAACTCCCAGTTTGCCGAAAATTGAAAAATAGGACACTAGGAGGCGGAAACGTGGGAATGAGTAGTTCAACTACGATCTTACATTAATTGTGAGATTTAAAAACACTATTTTGCTTATTGTATAAAATTCTAGCATTTATATGGTATAGTATATAGTACAAATAGTCTCTGGAAAGTCCATTGGTGATCCCTTCGTTGAGTATGGGAAGAATTGTTTGAGGAGATTGTGATATGGGTGTTGATCGCTGCAGGTAAGTAAATACATCATAACTCGCATCAATCACACCTGGTTGCTCTTCCGTACCCCTGAGACACACAAAACACTTTAAACCCTTCCTCTCAGCAGCACGACAGAAAAGATTTACCCTTCAGGGGCCGCGATATATCAATTTGGTCGTCATTGTCGAAGCTCAGCTTTGAAATCGCATTCGACTCATTCAGAACTGACTTCACAGTACCAAGATAAGCAGCTCGCTTGAATATCTGGTTAACATTAGTGTTGCTCTTCGCACTCGCCTCAAAACAATCAGGACTCGGATCGTATTCGGTATCAGAAGTCTGAGTAACACTGAGGTTAGCTGCTAAGTTTGACAGCTCATTTGGCTGAATATTTGGCACATTATTGTAGTATGAAAGGTATAACGAGGCAAATTCTTTAGCTTGCCGTAGTGATATTTTCTGGGCTTCTGTTTTGTCTATTTTGTTGCCTACAATGAGCAGTGATGGGCTCGCCACGTGAACGTTTTCGATAAATACGTGAAACCACTTCGTAAGGTGTGAAAATGAAGCTGAACAGTTAGTATATGATAGAATCCGAGTTAATAGAGCGGGAGAAGTTAATAGAATGAGGGTTTTTTTATATGGGGAATTAGGATATCACAGTTCCTGGAATTAAATATCCACATTCTATTCTTCCAGTGATATCCTGAGCTTTTACTCCTCTATACAATCTGTTATTCTGGCTCCTTTCCTGTATAGTCTCCAGTATTTATGTACAAATATATTCCGGAATTGTCTACTAATCTCTCGGTTTTCTCCGCTTTTTCCCCATTTACTCCGGCAACCCTCTTATATCTGTTTTTCCTCCCATCTCTATTTCTCCCATTTCCTACTCTCCTACGGTACATACCTGGATTTGTACAGTCATACACAAGAATAGCCACATCAGTTCCACGATAGAACGACGTGCCCAGCGAATTAAACCTTTCCTGCCCCGCTGTGTCCCAAACTTGCAGCATTACAGGGCCAAACTCCGTTTTAATATTTGACGTCAAATAATCACCACCAACTGTTGCCCTGTAAGCCTCAGAAAAGCTGTGGTAGATAAGACGGTTTCTTAGCGACGTTTTCCCCACGGAAGCGTCTCCTAACAGTAGAACTTTCACAGATTTAGGCTGAGATTGTGAGATACTGCTGCTTGAAGCATCTTGAGATGTGAAAGCTTCAGACCCGCTGCCGCGAGTTGTGGCGCGGGGTTGCATCGGAAGCGGTGATTTGGGAGAGCAGGGGGTTGAGGTTTCCGTTAAATTCCGCTTCAGATATCCGATTTGCGGCTTTATAGACCAGTTGGCTGACCAATTCAGTGGTAAAATGAGTTTATCGTATTCGATTTACTGTCTTTAAAGAGTGTTTTATAACCGTTCGCAAAGCTACTATTTGTGTACCATAGAGAGTAATTATTTAGCTATTTCCGATCTTCAGCCACAATTATCCACATTTCCCGTTTTCCTTCCCGTTTCCCGAGCTTCCACTTCGGCTTATCCGCTGTCTGGTAAACAAATGCTTCAATCGGCTCGGAGATCCGATATCTGCACATCGAGTCTCTTCCTGTGGATGTCTCGCGTAACACCCCCCTTAATCTGGATGATTTCACGATTACATAATCAGATAATACCTAATCGGTTACATCTGATTACGTAACCAAATAATACTATCTGTTACATCAACGCATTTTCAGACGACAACAAACGGCAGGAACGAATCGACGGGAAAGCCGAGATATTCGGAATAATCTCGGGAAAGGAAAGCCGAGAATTCGGAACGGAGTAAACAGCGGGGATCCCAAGACAGAAATTTCGCTATTTCATCACTGACAACACCCCTTTTGACCCGCTCATCAGTGAATATCTCAAGATATCTACTGCTATCTCTATCTATCGGCCTTGCTATACGCGAATTTATCATATTCTCATTAAAATGCAGCTTTTCTATATAGGAATCGTGCGATCCGGGGGAGAGAAAGCACTAGAACTTGCTAGTGCGAAGGATCTTTCATCCTATTCGTTTTTCGAGCGATCAGGGTGAGTATTATTTAATAAAAATTGTATATTAAACGTAGTCTAACAATTTTTTCTTTTAACCCATAGTGTATCACAATTTATGACATTTATGGCTGAAACCCTCGCTGGTCGTACCGATCCTGGCCAGCGTCAGTCTATTGAGGAAGGTAACACCTATGTGGGCCACGTGTATAACCGACCAGAAGGCGTAGCTGCTGTAATCATTGCTGATAGGGAATATCCTATGCGTGTTGCACACTCTCTTTGCACTAAAGTACTGGAGGAATTTGTTTCCTCTAAGCAGCAGTCACAGTGGGAAGGAGCCACTGAGAGAGGATCAGCAGCTATGGCATTCCCTGCGCTTGATGGGTTCCTCAAGACTTATCAGGATCCGAAAGAGGCTGATCCGATTATGCAGGTTCAGAAGGAGTTAGATGAGACGAAGATTGTGCTGCATAAGACGCTTGAATCTGTGCTGCATAGAGGGGAGAAGATTGATAAGTTGGTGGATAAGAGTGAAGCGTTGTCTGGGAGTGCTAAGATGTTTTATAAGCAGGCTAAAAAGTGAGTATAAGAGGAAATAAGGGAGAGGAGAGGGAAATAAGGGGTATTTAATAAGTAATGCGTACTAACCGTTTAGGACCAATTCTTGCTGTGTTTTGATGTGAAAAGTGAGTGTGTAAGAAATGAGGAAAAAGGAGGAAAAAGGAGAAAAAAGGAGGAGAAAGGAGGGAAAGGAGGGAAAGGAGGGAGGAAATCATCTGGTAAGAGTAAAAGATGAACAGTGAGAAGGAATTTGAATCGTAGAAGGTAGGATCGTAAAGGCTGAGTTGTAGAAGGTTGAATCGTAGAAGAAGTGGGAGTATTGAGAGATTAGAAGAGGACAGAAGGCAGAAGACAGAAGACAGAATTCGGAATTCGGAATTCGGAATTCGGAATTCGGAAGTCGGAATTCGGAAATCAGAAATCAGAATTCAGAAGTCGGAAATCGGATAATCACGGCAAATCTATAAGGATAGAGGGATCCAAATGACTGGAAATAGTTGAGATTATCAAACTCTTTTATACTGTGTATTTCATACTTTATGCTGGGGACCGAAACTGGTAAAGATGGGGAGATATCTGTAGTTGATCGTCATTTGAGTATAAGAAGCAGAACTGTGGTGAAGTTCTGAAGTTTCGGAATGACAGGGGATCAGATTTGAAGTCTCAGTAATTTAATAATAGTACTAATAATAATATTTCCTTGCTATATTATGGTATGGTGATTCAGATGTATGTGATTTTAGGATAAGAGTATTGTGAATTCCAAGTTTGCAGGTTCAGAAGGGCTGGTGATTAAAGGATTGCAGAATAGCAAACAAAAGTATGTATGAGAAATTCTGGTGATTTGAACTTCTCAGGAATAGAGTGATGAAAGCTGTAGAGGACTGTAATGTATCATTCATAGATGTATATTAGCTATTGGAGTGTATGATGTTTATAGGGTATATAAGATACCAACTGTTGCTTAATATAAGTTTTTTATAGTCAGAAAATGATGAATTCTTCTCTGTGCACTTGATGTGCCTAAGCATCCTTCCGGGGAGGTTTAAATCTATAAACTCCCAGAATCTATTTCCGTCTAACTAGTAGCCGGAGAATAAGTTTTTTGGTTAGTCTGAAAGATCTTACAGTATTTTCCTGTAGATATCCAGCGTGGTAATGGAAGTATTTAAATGAAATGCAAATCAGTGGTGAAAATGCACCCAGATCTAAGTAATGTAGAATCGAAGATAAAGAGAGTGACGGAAACAGAGAGCTAGAAAACCAGCAATTGGCATCTAGAAATGCAGATATCAGTGAAACCTGAGAGAGAAAGTTCTATGCTTTGTGTGCTGAGGAATATTAACTTAAGGAGATTTGATTTTCACTGAACCTCAGATCATTCCAATTTAAGCTGAACCTGTATCGGCTGTTATTTTTGACAATGTAGTGTTATTGTTACTTGAGAGTTTTATCAGGTTACATGGAAATGATGTGTCTATATAACAATAGAGCTACATTACTCGAAAACTTAAGAATGAAAAGCAACATTATATAATCAGTTCTAAGAACAGCCATTATTTTTTGGCAATGAAGTTATAGCGTTTCAAATTCAATTGAGGCACTATAGTTCTATAAGAGTAGGCTGATGCTGTACGTTCCGGGACTTGTTTTACTACACTGTGTTCAGTTTAGTTTTGAAATATTCTATGGTTTCTATTCAAGCATTCTTGATGTTTCAAAGATGGGAATTACCGAGTATTCTTCTGCTTAAGCTTAAGTAATTCAATATCAAACATAGTTTATAATGAATCTTTTCTTATGAAGAGTTTGTTTGCCAGTTAGTTCCCCAATTGAAAGTCTGATAACTTTGTCTTACATACTGCGCCTAATACCTTAACTAATAATTCATTTTGCAGAAACAAAATGATATGGAATGTCTTAGGCTTCTAATAGATGTAACGTTAGTTATTCGAGAAAGAGGGGGAGAAATTGAGTACTAACCAACTTTCACTTTAAATAGTTCTAATTTTATAGTTCTTGTTCCAGCTTCTTATGTTCCCATAAGTATTGCTGGGTACATCTTTTTATCTGCAGGGTGTTTTCAGTTGAAATATATTGATACTGTTCTTCCATACGTATTTACTTCCTTCCTACCACTAATTGTGGTCACTAATGTGGTTCTACACATTGGTCTTTTGAGAAGTGATTTGCTCTTTTGAAATTTAACTCAAATTTAATAAAGAGTTTTGTTACTACATCTCAATTATTTTGAAACTTATCATCCTTTTAGTACTTCTATATAATCATCCCATCGTTAGCTCTTTGCTACGATTTTCGGACTATAGGTGCACAGTTTTGAGCATAAATGCAACAACACTTGTTAATTACTCCCCTGACTGCTTGTCAATTTGAGTATTGAATTCACCAAAATACCAGTTTTGTCTTCAATATGTTTCTCCCATACCGTTAATTCTTCAAATATCATCACTTGTTCTTCACTTCCAACCTATTTGATTATCTTCATGTCACACTAGCCGCAGTTTGAGCTATTGGGAACTAGTAGAGATTATTTAACTGACAAAATATTATAGCGCTGAAATTTCTATTATTTTTCAATTGATGTTTCATCTTTTATACCTTTATTCAAGACAATGAAGAAGAAAACAGTTTCTGGAGTATGAAGAGTTCTTTTGCTTCAAATTGAGTTCAAGACGAATTTGAGTTTATAAAAGAGTATCTTCAACTACTCTTTCTGTAATTTGAGTTAATTTCAATCTGAAATAGAAGTCTTGATTTGGGTTTTGTATGGCAACTCAAAATTAAATTAGGCTACAATTTTGAAGTTCGAACGGGGGTCTGACAACTTTTGGGCGGGGTCTGCAACCTTATAGAATTTAACTCAAAGCTTATTTGTATGGCGGAAATTGCAACGGGCCTCTGTCCAGGGGGTGGTCAAGAGATAAATGCAGCAGATTTTAATGTGATTACCTAATCCGCACGTCATGGGACACATATTTTGTCCATTATCTCGGCAACGAAGCATCCTACGAGCCGTTAACCAGTTACAATCTGCCTTTTTTTGCAAGACGATCACAACGGTACCGGTTTCGTCTCGAACGGACGCAGGTGCACCTTTTTGAGAATTGGAATTTTTTTTTAAGGTTTTTGCCGATTTCTCAAGGGGTTAGGGTACCTCGAACGGCTGAATAAGTTGATGTAGTATATGCCACGATAATCGTAGAAGAAATCAGAGAACTGGAGGTGAAAGTTAGTGATTTCTTGGAGCTATTGATATAGGTCAATAGTATAGTACTTCAACATTGAGAAAGATGCAATCATTTCTGTCGACTTGCAAGAACAGTGAAAAATGCCTGTTTTTAAGCTTTAGAGTTGAATTTAATATTTACATGGACTATAAAATTGCCTAAATTCGGACAAAACCTTTTATACGGTTGAAACTTAGTGTTTTTAGCGCAAAACTTTGCATAAACCCAAATTAAGCTTCAAAATGCATGCATATGGAAAAAAAAGGTCCTATTTGTTGTATTCTCCTGGGCCTATTGTAAATGATATGATCATTAAAATTAGTGTAGAGGCTGCAGAAATGCATAATGTATATATAGGTAAAAGATAGAATCATTTGCTCGATAGCAGTACATTGAGAATCTGCCTTTACTATGGCAAGTCAGATCTTCCAAAATCCTCAAGTCTGCACCCTTTTAACCTCTGAGACGCATGTTTATGCATAATAAACGCTAAAGCTTAAATGCAACTTTAAATGATTATTGATCACGTAATTGGGGTCTAGTGTTTGGGTGTAGTGATAAAAAAGGGTCTGAAAATGCTTCGAACCGATTCCTGGCTCGAGAAGATAGCCCTGCTGAAGTAATATTCCAGACTATTAAAGCTTGATATTTTGCTGGAAGGGGTAGCAATTTATAGAAATCGATCCTAGATATGATGCTGGGAATTTGGCGTCCAATTGAGCGAAGAAAAACCATGAAACTGATCGCAGAACAACTAGGAGGTCGAATAGCTCTAAGGTCTTTTCGCCCGAAAGATTGGTGTTTAATAGCAAATGGGTGTCTAGAATAGTAGTATAATAGCCGGAATATAATAATGTAATAGCGAGGTAATAGTAGGATAGTAGTAGGATAACAGTTGGTAACACACAATATGGCAGGACGAGTAGCCGTTCAAGTTTTGATACAGTGTACACATTCTTTTAGCTAATTTGGTAGATTATCTTGCAGATTATCTTGTAGACCCTCTAATTCTCTCTCTTTCTATGTTTCTCTTTTCCTTCTGTTTATCTCCTTTCCCTCCTTTTCCTCTCTTGCCTTCTAAATACTCCATTTCTCGCGGTTTCCTTTCCATTGTCATCGCACCGACTGCTCGTTGAATTAACTAATAACTGCCAGGAGATCTGAGACTCTTTCAGCTCACGTTTCTTCAGTAATCAGTTAGTAATCATTCCACTTCAGCCTGAAGCCTTCTTCCCCTATGTTTCCTTTTCTTCAGCCACAGTTTGCTATTGCTGAGCCATTCCTGCTTACCTATAGTAACAGACCCAATTGCACCTACCAGGGTTTCGGGTTTACCTATTAAGATGTATTCTAAAATAGCAGATGATCCACTGTACCAGATACTTCCTTTGCAAGTTGGGGTTTCCTCCTATACAGCTGGTATTCCACTGGAAAGTTTCCTTCAGAGGTTGTAAGCTCCGCTCCATTGAGTGATTATTTGAACTTGATTGCTATTAGTGTATAGGAAATTCTAGTTGTTAGTATCCTTTATTATTTTGTTTCCCTTCTTTCCTTCTTTCCTTCTTTCCTTCTTTCCTTCTTTCCTTCTTTCCTTCTTTCCTTCTTTCCTTCTTTCCTTCTTTCCTTCTTTCCTTCTTTCCTTCTTTCCTTCTTCCCTTCTTTCCTTCTTTCCTTCTTTCCTTCTTTCCTTCTTTCCTTCTTTCCTTCTTTCCTTCTTTCCTTCTTTCCTTCTTTCCTTCTTTCCTTCTTTCCTTCTTTGCTTCTTTCCTTCTTTCCTTCCCTCCTTCCCTCCCCCCTCCTACAACTCTACATTCACTTATACCTCTTAATACATCTTAATATCAATCTATTAACTACAATTTACTCTGCTTAAAAGCCGGAGCCTCCAACGGCTGATAAACTGTATCAAACAGAATATCCCGAGGAACATTTCTAGTAGAAACTCCACGAACTTCTACTAATGATTCATCTAATTCCGAGATACTACGAGCTCCAATTAACCTCATATTCATCTCCAATTCATCCTTCAACAACTGCATAGCCCTGATAACTCCAGCATCACCATAACTACCCATTGCATACAGGAAAGGTCTACCAATGCCTACGCCTTTAGCACCCAAACATAAAGCTTTCAGAATGTCAGTTCCACGACGAACTCCGCCATCTACGTATACTTCTAATTTATCCTGTAAATTTCTAGCCCTCAAATCGCGCATAACTTCAATCAACACTTCAATTGCTGATCTGGCAAATTCTAATTGTCTCCCGCCGTGATTTGACAGTAAAATACCTGCAACTCCGCTTTCTGCTGCTTTTACTGCGTCTTCACCCCTCTGAATTCCCTTTAATACAATCGGCATTTTAGTTATGCTTTTGAACCATTTAATATCGTCCCAGCATAGCGCAGGATCAATAAACGACGAAATGGCTCTGGCAGCGCCTTGAGACCTGTCGATTCCGTCGTCATCTTCCTGGACGTCCGCTGCTTCGGCTTCAAATTTACTCCGCATATCCTTTTCCCGTCTACCTAATTGTGGTGCATCTACAGTTATCCACAAACCTTTCACTCCGCGTTCTTCCGCGTGTTGAACGATTTTTTTCGTGATTTCTCTATCCATATTTACGTACAGCTGCAGCCATTGTGTCTGTTTATCGATTGCTGCGTCTACAATCTCGTCAAAAGAGCAGGAAGCTAAAGTGGGGATCATTTGAATGATATCGTGAGCAGCAGAAGCTCTAGTAAGCACTTTTTCGCCGTCTGGATGGCCCAGTTTCCCGAGAGCTGTGGCAGTGACGTAAAAAGGAGCCGAAGTCTTTGTTCCGAGCATTGTAGTTGATAAGTCAATGCTGGAAACGTCTACCAGCACTTTAGGACGGAACCAGATCCGCTGGAAGGCGGTGCGGTTTTCGCGGAGGGTGATTTCGTCATCTGCACCAGAGGAATAGTAAGCCCAGGCAGTTTTGCTTAGAGTTTTTGAAGCAACGTGCTCAAAGTCTAGCAGATTGTAGCATTGGGATAGCGGGGGTTTAGCAGCTACCCAGCGGAGTCTTTCGCGTTCTTCCGCTTCTTCGGGGTCTTCTGGTTCCGAGGGTTCCGAGGGTTCCGAGGGTGAAGCTTGGGGTGTAGGAGGAGCAGCCGATTGTGGCGCAGTAGTAGAAGGAGCAGCCGATTGTGGCGCAGTAGTAGCCGCAGATTCCGTCATTTCAACTGGTCCTTTGTGTTTTGACTCTGGAAGGTATTTATCTAGAGTATCCGGAGGGTGAATAGGGTCGAATTTCTTTGTAGCGTCCTTGCCGGCAAATCTCAGAATGATTCGGGATCCGCCGGGATGTTCGGGGAGGAATTCCGTGACATCATACGCTTTCCCGTGGATTATAACCCAGCAGTCGTCTTTCTTGTTGTGCTTCCGAACTTCGGCTATGGAAACCATTGTGGAGTGCGATTATATAGTGAATTGCGGCTTGTAAATAGTAATATTTGACGGATTATCCGATATATGTGGTACAAACCCGATTAATTTAAACCACAAAATTGATTTCGGAGTTCGGGCGGAGACCACAGAGGATTCGGCGTTTATTTATATAAGCGCTGGAGTTGTACGTAAACAAGAGGGTCTGCAAATAGGGTTTTATGGGGATATATGCGGGTCAGACGTATACGGATAAGAGTCGCGGGGTATCAATGGGAAGCTCAGTGGATAGGAGAAGAGCAATGAGAGACTATTGGGGTATATAATGGTGTATTATAGGGATATAATTAATGGTTTGGTAGTATAAATGGTTTAAATAAGCAGATATATATGGGTATTTGGCCTACAATTTGCATTCAGGGCTACAAATGAGCTCTCTACTATACGATATCTTGAACAAGCACTTTACGTACGGCCAGCCCGTTGCCGTCACCATCTCCTTACGTACAGTAGTAATCGGATATTCTTTGGTTGTTACAGGCGGGCGAGCCGGCTGTGTACGTAAGGCGGTCGGTCGGCTCCACAGAGTAACCGGTGGGTTTCCAATAGGCGGTAAAGCGGTAAGGCGGGAGGGACGGAACGGCGGAAAAGGCGGAACGACGGAAGAAGCGGGAAGACGGGAAACTCTGGAACGATACGATACGTACATTAGATTGGGTATTAAATCTCTGCCGAAGGGAGAGCCGAACTGAACCCGCAGGAGCATTCATTATTTTATTATTCTATACTACTTCCTATGTACGGCTTTTACAGCTTTCACTAACAGCCGACGGATCAAACATCAGAACCGGGGTTATCCCGGAAAACGGCAATGAGCATACAACTGCGCGCAGCGAGATACCCCACATTGAGGAGCTGCCCCGTTGACTCGGGAAAGGAAACTCACAGTAAAGGAGTGAATTCGTACCCTAACAATTTGAATATCTATTTTGGACGATATCGTAGCGATTAGCGGAGTTTAGTTTATCGTAAAGATCGCTTTATTGAGCAATATGATAAGTTTGCCGCACCAGAAAAGTCCGATCCTCCTGCTAGTGGGTTTTCCCGCTTTCCTAACGGGGATGATTTTACGCGAAAGGTGGTGAACGCGAAGTGTGTGAAATTTGGCAAATATGTAGGCAAAAGATGGGGAAAATGGGGGAGTCACGATGTTAATGAAGAGTAGGTAAATAGGGGATTATCAGAGGAATATTTTCATAGGATTTAATTGGTATTTTATTGAATAAATGGGCGATAACGATTGAATAATGAGTGATGTTAGGTGAATTACTTATCTCGTAAATGCTGCAGAGTGTATGCAGAGTGAAGGCAGGATGCCGTCTCTTGCGTCACCCATGCATAACGGTAATACTAATTCGGTGAAAACCTAACAAACTAAAAAGCAGATAAGTCCAGTTATCGTCGGTTCAACGGGAATCGGCTGCTACTGCAAGGGTTCGCAGTGGAGCAGATTGTAAATAAATGATAGGAGTAACGATGGGGGTTTGGGAATACCCTTAACGATGGCCTTCAGAGGTTCATAGAAGCAATAAGGCGCAATTGGAGCATTCTCGGCTCTGCGCCAACTATATAATGGCTATCGTAGGTTCTATTGTACCGGAACTAACCAAAACTTTTAATTGTTCAACGGTTGCTTCCGCCGGAGAACTACAGGGGTTCAGACTATTGAAATTTCGCTTACTTCTGCCAGCATATCGGCTTAATGCAGATATTAAGCAGCATAACATACCTAGAAGGATATTGAAATTACGTAATTCGAATCACCAAGCAACAGATAAACAATTTTGACCTAATTTACTAAAATACCGCCATTTTAATCCAATCTTTCACGCAAACCAGCAGTTCAAACAGTTCATTTGTTCTTCCGATTCGACTGTTAAAGTTTCAACGGCTCCTGCAATCTCCTGCAAGTGAAGCATAACAATGCATCTACACGCGTCAGTCATGTAAACCTTAATATACCGTTTATCTCTATATATACAATGCTAAAACTAACAATAATCCCCGATTATACCGCTTTTCCACCCCTTTCACTTCCCATTTTTAGCCTTAGACTTCCCCCTCGTCTTCGGCTTCGGCTTCCCCACTTTCCCCTCCTGCCCCACCCCCGCTTTCGCTTTCCTAATCTTCTCAATCTCTCCAAACCCCTCCTTCTCCATCTCCATCAAACTCTCCCGTTTAGCTGCCGAAACCGGCTTTAAATGATCCCGAATAATCTGATTATCGGTAACTTTCTCGTACTGAACTAATTTTGTACCAATTCTCTTCTCAATGCTTAAAACTCTCTCTACATCCTTTTCGGCAACAAAAGCTAAACTTTCGCCCCGTCTCCCGGCTCGGGCCGTTCGTCCAACTCTGTGGATATAATCATCGGGATCGGCGGGTAAATCGTAGTTTACCACAAGCTCCACAGTCGGGATATCCAACCCTCGGCTCGCTACATCTGTACACACAAGAACCCGAGCCGCTTCCGCTTTAAATCTTTGTAGAGAGTTAATCCGTTCCGATTGTGGTAATCCAGAATGTAGAGAAGTGACACGGACGTCTAGCCGACGTAGTAAACGCCGCAAAAGTTCGGCTGTGCGTGTCCGGTTTACAAATACAATACAAGATTTCTTTTCGTTGTCCGAATGAGTTAAAATAGCGTGTAAATACGGCTCTTTCACGTGCTGCGGTAGGAAAATGTAGTATGACGATAATTGTGACGGAATTGCCACAGAATCCAATGCCGAAGTTTCGTGCACAAATGGTGGTAACCGATTAGACCCGCGTTCAGCCGTTTTAAGTGCCGCTACAGCGTCTGTAACTGTGGCAGTAAACAACAACGTTTGCCGATCCCTAGCCGGCGGGAGATGGCCGAAACACGTGCCCAGATGTGCCGCAAACGAATTCGAAAGCAGCCGATCCGCTTCATCCAATACTAAATACCGAATTCTCTTTAAAGGACCTACCGTCTCCTCCCCGGAAGATCGGATATGATCAGCTAATCTCCCAGGGGTTGCAATCACAAAATGAGGCCGGCGTTGAAGTTCAATTGCCTGCGCCACCATATCTACGCCACCTACGATTACGGCAACTCGGATATTCATTGTGGCTCCTAAAGCGGTGAATTGTTCCGCTATTTGCAGCGCCAGTTCCCGGGTCGGAGTCAGAATAAGCCCGAAAATGCCGTAGGGATCACGAGACCACTGAGTAAGCATTGGAGCGGCGAAAGCTATTGTTTTACCGCTTCCCGTTTTCGCTCCGCCGATACAATCGCGACCTGTTAGGTTAGGTTAGAATATGTTAGGTTAGGTTAGGTTAGGTTAGGTTAGGTTACTTAATAAGGAAGGTGAAATGTTAGGAAATGTTAGAAAGATTTCATAAAAGAAAGGATAGAAAGTCAAATAATACCCTTATAATACTATTGAATACCCTTATAATACTATTGAATACCATTGTAACGTTTAATTGCCAGATACTCTCTGTTCCAAGGATTTAACCAGAATTCCACAGTAAGATTCCTTGCTAAGTGAGCCATTTATAACCTCGGAGATTTCCAATGGCTTATAAAGTACGAAAAAGAGCGAAACAATTGAAAGAAATCAGAAGTTGAATGAAAAATTGAGGATTGACAGAAGGAGGAGGAGAAGACAAATAAAAGAGTAAAAGATTTAATATGCAAATAATGAATTCCTTCCCAGTCTTCATAATATTCATTTCCGTAATCCCCAGAAATGAAAAATTCAGGAAATAATCAACAAAAAGTAAAGATTTATTTACCAAATAACGTAAGGTAAACATTTCTTAGCCGAACAACGTAAAGGAAATATTTCTGCAAACATTTCTTTACAAAATCTCTTCCACGTTTTGACAGGAAAATCATTCAGCCTCTTTGAAAGCCTTTCAAGACGTTCGCTGCTCAAAATAACTATGAAAATTACGAGAAAACAGCCAACAGAGGCAATTAAAATCACAGAAAATGGCAAAACAAGGAATACAAGATTATTAGGATTATCAAGAAATATCAAGGAATATCAAGAAATATCAAGGAATATTAAGGATTATCAAGAAATATCAAGGAATATCAAAGATTCTCAAGGAATATTAAGGAATATCAAGAAATATCAAGGAATATCAAGAAATATCAAGGAATATCAAAGATTATCAAGGATTACAATTAAAGATAGGAAAGGAAAAAGAAGGAAATAGAAAGAATGCTTACTGTAAGGGAGGAAACGTAAGGGAGAAAACTGAGGTATCAATTGTTGGAACCAAAGAACGAAAAGTAAAAAGAAATGCAGAAATAAAAGTAGAAAGATAATGCGGGATTGAGAAATAGAAAGAAACAAAGCAAATGATAGAAAAATAAATAGCAAGAGAAAGGGAAATATTAGTAGAATATTAGTAGAAGTATTAATAAAATAATAGTAAAATCATAGTAGAAAGATAGTAGAAATGATAATAAAATACTAATAGAATACTAGTAAGAATAACAGAGGAAATACTTCTAAGAATAACAGAAATACTAGTAGAATAACAGAAATACTAGTAGAATAACAGTAGAAATACTTCTAAGAATAATGATTAATTCCTAATAGAAATAATAATAGAAATAATAATAGAAATAACGGAAATAAAAAAAAATAGTAATAGAAATTCTTCTACTAACAGGAAATACTAATAAAAATTCTACTAAGAATACCAGAAATTCTACTAGAAATAATAGAAAATCCTAATAGAAATACTCGTAGAACCCCACTAAAATAACAAAAATAACAGAAATCCCCACTAATTTACCCCAAATTCCTTCAACCTCTAAACCTATCACTCAAATAACCCGGAAATAACTTCCTAAGGCAATTCTGCTCCTCTCAGAGCACTACAAGTTTCATATTTCTACGACTATAGAAGAGATAAACAGAGGAAATCGTAAAGAATATAGGAATATGGGAAGAATAGGAATATAGGAAGAATATGGAAATAATATGGAAATAATATGGAAATAATATAGGAAGAATACAGGAAGAATACAGGAAGAATATAGAAATAATATGGAGATAATGTGGAAAAATATAGGAAGAATTTAAGGAGAATATGGAAATAATATGGAAAATATTTGGAAATACGAAACAAATATAGGAAAACTATAGGAAGAATATGGAAATAATAGGAGAACAATTTAGGAATAACAAACAATATATGGAAAAAATTAACCAAAACTCTCATTTTAGATGATTAAATCCCATAATATCCCATACAATCCCATATAATCTCATAAAATTCCAGTTATCTCATACAAATTTCATAAAAAAAAACCCCATTTACCCCATAAAATCCCATAAAATCCCATATAAATCCCTAACATCCCATATAAAATCTCAGAATCTCAATAAAATCAAAACTGCCCTTCCCTAACAATTCTCCCTAACAAATAATCAAAAATAGGAATATTCCTAACATAAAAATAGGAATTTCACTACTATAAAACAGAAATACCACTAATATAAAACAGAAATCTTCCCTAACACCATAATATTCTAATTTTTCCTCATTTCTCCTCATTTTATCTCATTTTTCCTTCCATTTCCTTCCATTTCCTCCCATTTCTCCCCTCATTTCACCCTCCTTTCACTCCAAACTCCCAAATATCTCACAAACCTTGCAGAATAGCTGGAATACAAGCAGATTGCACAGCTGTTGGCTTCCTAATAGCCATAACGTCCAGAGCTTCGCAGAGCCATTTAGCAACTCCGAGAGACTCGAAAGATTCCGACATTCTTAAGGCGGGCGGACGGGATTTTGAATTTGTGGTGTTCCGCTCGGGTTTGAATTTGTGGTTTATGGGTTTTGTAAACTCCGATGGTTTCGGAATATTGAAAAAAATGCCGAAATATACCGAGGGAAAATGCCGAATATCTCGGTGAAATCGGAATATCTCATCGCATAAAATTTCTACATACAAATTATTTTTTTTTTCTTTTTTTTCCACCGGTTTTTGATTATACTATTTATGATTATGTGATCGTATATTAGGGGAATTATTGATATTAAATGATTATGTAATCTGCAAATAGTTCACCAAAACGCGTAGTTTGCATTGGAAAACGCGGTGTTCTCCGTGCCTGGTGGAACTGAATAAACGGAAGAGTCACCAAAGATCCATAGGAGATTAATAAAACCGGTCCTAAATTACCATTCAAGCCTGTTTTCCCGTAGTAAAGCTGAAATACAGAAAAAAAAAGCTCCTGTCCCATAAAAGGGGTTCCTCATCCAAATACAGCACACCGGAAACAATAACCCATCATCTCCGGTTTCCCGCCCGAATTACGGAAACAATAGCGGAACAATCGCGGAACGACCTTTAAATCCACAAACTAATTAACCGAGAAAGATACCGACATATTACTCTTCTTTGTGGAACTCTTCTTTTTAATCTTTTGTGGCACCGGAGTACTTCCCGCCCCTGTGGCGCTGCTTGCGCCACTTTCCGGCCGTTCCTCGGCATCTTCCTGGAAAAACTCGGCCCAATTCGGGTCTTCCGAATCCTCAGCCATCCGAAACACCGAGAAATCTCCTTCCTGCAGATCCATCATCTCCGCTTCGATCTCATCCACACAATCCCATACTATTTCATCCGCTATACTCTCAATATACCTGTCGCTCAGAGGTTTTACAATGCCCTTTTCGATCAGCTGACTCATATCATCGTCTCCGTCTCGGAATTCAAAGTCGAGTTTTCCGCTATTTACGAGTTTAGTTCTCCGTTTTTCCTTTCTTAGCCCTGCTGCGCCTCCTACGCCACTTCCTTCAATAGGAACTTCCATAACCGTCCCAATAGGGTCTTTAAAACTCGGCCAGCACTCAAAAGCGGGGCCCAAATTTGTTTGTGCCACTCCGCCTCGGAAACAGGAAACCGTCGGATAATATCCGAGCGATCCGTCATCTCCTCCGATTTTCAGTTGTTTTTCTTTACTCTGCCGTTTCCCGTTTCCGTTCCCGCGGTTAAGTTTATGTGCCGAATTCCCAACACTGAATTCTGCCGCTCCACAAACAAATTCTTCACACAAATGCGGATTCAGCTGTTTGTAAACTTCCGGGAAAACTCCTCGGTAATCTCGGAACGTTCCGAACTCCGTTACTCCCGTTGCCGAGGAAAGCGGCTTGGAAAACGGCGGAAGGAATGCGTACAAACCTTCTTCCATAGTTCCGATATATCTTCCGTTTTTAAATACGCGTACAAACGAGCCAGGAAGCCGTGGCGGTTCTGTAAACTCCGTTTCCGCTTCCGCTTCCGATTCCGAGTTTTTCCCCGCTTTTTGTGTCTTCCGTTTCCCCGCTTTCCCGGATTTCCCCGCTTTCCCCGCTTTCCCCGCTTTCCCCGCTTTCGGCTTCTGCTGCGCCACCTCCACCCGCTCGGAAGCGGAAACCGTCAGCGCCAAATTATTGCTTGCCGTAGCCGACCATTTCACCGGATTAAACAGCTCTTCCATTGCTTTAGCCGGCTGGTATTCAAACTGCTCAAAATACGTTTGTCCTTTATACCGAATTGGGATTCGGTCTCTTACGACGTCGTAGGCGAAACGCCGAACACCCGGTGGCGGGTTTGCGCCACAATCGGGTTTAATAATATCGGATAAACTCGGCATTTTCCGGTTCACTTCGGGACTCACTTCGGGATTCACTTCGGCTCTCTTTTCGGGTCTTTTCTTACTCTTATCTTTACCTGCCACAAACTGAGCAACACAAACAGCATGTTCTTGTAAACTCGGCAATTTCACCCAAAACCCGAGCACATCCCCAGTGCCGAACGGCTCCATAAACTTCCGACGCCGAGAAACGTGTACAAAATCACCACTTTTATCCCTTAATCCGTATCCGTACGCGTCGTACCCAACAGGCGTTTCTGTACTTGCTTCCCGTCTAGTTAACCCGACGCGCACGTGCGCCGCGTCTAAGCCACGCAGCTGCGCCTCCTTTTCCCGCGTTTGTTTCTCTAAATGGGCCAAAACTTGCGCAGAAGCGTATTGTCCGGAGGCTCGGCTCGTCCGTTTCCGGAGTTTCTCCCGCTCACGTGCCAGCAGCGCGGCCCGCATCGCCTCGTCGTTGCCTCGGAGAATTTTAACCTCAAAATAGTACTGGCCCTCCCGAATTCCGATATTGGCCCGAGCGCTTCGGAACCCCTTTTCCGTTGTGGCGCAGCGCGCCTCCGGCAAGTCCGTATATAGCAAGTGGGATTTGTCTTGATAGTCCAGTCTCGGCCCGAAAGGCGGGAGTTCTACGGGGGTGTATTTGAGCGATGGCAGGAACGGGTTGGGCCGAGCCGGGAGGTATTTGAAGCCTTTGCGGTTGAGCGGGTGGTCGTCGAGGGCGTAGAAAGTGAGTTGGGTGGTGTTTGTGGTTGAAGGTTCATTTGTGGCAGAATTAACGGAATCAGCTACATCCGCTTCCGTTTCCGTTTCCGTTTCCGCCTTAACTTCCGCTTCAGGCTCTGCTGCGCCACTGATTTCCCGATTCCGGCCACGCGCCGCACCGCCGAGCTCCGCCGGATCCGCGCGGAACGCCACATGCGCCGTCGGAAGCTTCGCAGGCGCCGTCAGCTCGGCTAAAGTGAATTGCTTCGGCTTAAACCGGATTGAGAACTCATTTGTCTTCCCCATTGCCCCAACGGCGTTTTCGGGAGTTTCTGTGGCTGCCGCGCCATCTGTGGGTTCCTGCGAGTCGCTGTTTCGGGCATAGTTACTGTGGCGCAGTTTCTGTTTAGCGGATTCCGGTAAATTACGCGTTTCCGTTCCGAGAACTCCGAGGGCGGGTTTCTTTAGTTTCTTTTTCGCCGGTTTGGCGTCTCGGAAAGAATCTCGGGCCGCCATTATGTTTGTGGTTGAGATTTATATTTAGTTTTTGTGGTAAAACTAAGATTTTGTTGGGAATTTACACAAATTTTAATTGATATTCGGAACTTTTTAACCACAAAAACGTATTGAATCAGCCGAAATTATCGGGCCGCGTTTTTCGGGGGGAAAAAAGTGGTACAGAAATGAGAGGAGACGGGAAGTGGAATGATGAGGTAATCAGAAATATATAATATGGGGGTTTGGCAAAGGATAGAGAGAGGAAGAGGAAGCAATAGAAAGAGGATAAACGAGGGGTACTGAGGGGGTGAAAAGTGGTTATAGTAGGAGTTTAAAGCGTTGTAAAAATATTAGAAAGATTCCTGAAAGATGGGGGTTTATATTAATAGAGAACGTTGAGGTGTTTATGATAGGAAGGAAGATGGATATTGTGGATGACGTAATCATGGATTGGTGAAGAAATACCGAATAACGCGGAAGAAAGCGGAAAGCGGGGTACCGACGGGTAGAGAATGTAGACGGGGTTTCATTTTTGTACAATGAGTGGCTGAGTGTTTTGAAATTTAATAATTTAAGCCGAATTTCCCGTTTATTCAGATGGAGTCTGGCATTTTGAAGTACCAGAGACACTGCTGATGTTTATTCCGAGATTTCGGGACCTTTGAGGGGTCGGAATGATATGGGATAATTTTTGAAGAATTTTTAGGTGATATAATATACTACTTTATTGAGAAAAGTGGTGAAAAAAGCATTAGAATCGCTTTTTTCTATGGCTTTTCATATAGGAACTGTAACGGAGAAGATAATGCTGAATACCGGAAACTATGCAGAGACGAACAAGAGGTGGATGGGGATTAATATGGAGTTATCTTGCAAAATACCAGTCTTAAAGCATGCAGAGTAGGGAAAACGTTATTAGTTAAGTATACTACTGATCCAGACTTTAATATATCAAATTTCCAGACAACTTTAGCTGCAAATAAAGCACTTTAAACGAGTTTTTATGAACTATTCCGTGTCTCATATCAGGGGTCCGACATACCAAACAGTACTTAACGTTTGAGTTTGCGGAGATTGTGCATAATATCGCATTAACATACATCATGGCATCTCAACAGCATAACTTGCAGAAAATCTTGTTTACAGAGAAAAAAGCAGGTATCTGGTGATACAAGAACAATAATTATTATATATCCAAAGCAAATATCCCGTTTTGACTGCAGAAAGTTCACTTTTTGTCTCACTTTGGCTCAAAGAGTGATTTCAAGTCTCCTTTCACGATCCCCGCACCATCGACCTCTATCTCTCCGTGTTACTCCGCGTATTTCACACTCTTCTGCTACTAAACGCGGGAAATCTTACAATCATCAGTTTCAATATATTTCCCATACTACTAATATCAACTACGAACCGTCAAATCCCGCTATTTTCTCTCCTTTCCCTTCTGTTCTGCTGCCTTTCTGCACCCTCATGCACCTCTAGCGTCCTGCAGCAGCCTTATGCAGCCATCGCCCAAATAGGAAACAGCCTGACAAGTAAATGTAATTATCCCGTCGAATTTGCTTGTTCGGCTGTTTGCTTGTTAACCACGGACTTTCGGATCATTTATAACGTTTAAAAAGGCCGATTACAAGTCAATTGTGGCTCAGTTGTAGTTTCCCACACTTTCCCTCTTATCTGTGATTTGTTTTCCGCTACAGAAAAGCTCGGAAATCGGCTCAGAGGACAGGAAACAACCGAGGAACTCCGCAATTACAGCAATTGCCGTTCCTTGTTGTAGGTTTTGTACATCTTTGCAACCGTTTACATCCCATTCCGACGTTCGGTAACCACAAATAAAATTAATATCAAAGTTATCACCAACAAGCGGATTAATCATTGTTTTTGTGGTTTAAAACTATTTGTGGTTCTTTTATAGTTTTTGTACGACATGGCTTCGCCCCTTATTGACCCGAAAGCCCGCCCATCGGGCCCGTCTTTCACGCTTGAAGACCCGGCTGTTCCGTTGGACTCCGCGGTTGACTCAGCCACGGGTGTTGCGCCACAAGTAGCGGCAGCGGATACGGCAATTGCTGATTCTGTGTCATTTGTTTCATTTGTGGCACAAACTGAACAAGAATTTGATACCGCTCTTCGGTTTTACATTGACGTTCTCGGATTCCACGTGGCTCGGGAAATGTCTATGGAGTCGTTAGCTAAATCGTCTGCTTACACTTCTAAAGGTTTGCCACTATTTGACGCCACAACTGGTGTGGCTGTTGACTCGTTTAGGGAAATGTGGCTTGAAGCTTTCCCTCTTAGTGAGCTTGATTCTGCTGGATGCCGCAAACCGGCGCAGGAAGCGCGCGGTAAAGCTTCGGAAGGCGCTACGGTGAAACTGCGGTTGGCGAGTCGTCCGGCTCATTCTGAGGCGGAAACGGAAGCGGAAACCACAAAACAAGAAAGTGGAAATCCCGAAATCTCGGCTTCTTCTCTGCCTGCCACTTCTGTTGTATTCTTTTGTGCTGATTTAACCGGTTTACAAACGCGGCTTAAAACCGCTAATGCTTTATTTGTACAAGCAGGTGATACTATTTTTGTGTCTGATCCTTTAGGTAATTATCTCGGGTTTACATCATTCCCCCAACCTGATGAACCGCCCGTAACCGATCCGTCATATTTTTTACGAGAAATTCCAATACCACAAACGCGTCCTTCAATTGCCCCAACAGATTTTGATGGTTCTTCACGACGCAAACGTATAGCTGTTTTAACTTCTGGTGGCGACGCGCCAGGAATGAACGCCGCTGTACGCGCCGTCGTCCGAGCTGGACTGTCCCGTGGCTGTGACGTGTACGCAGTGATGGAAGGATTTCAAGGATTAGTGGACGGACCAGAACAAATGCGGAAAATGCAGTGGCAGGATGTACGCGGTTGGTTGTCATTAGGCGGTACGCTTATCGGTACAGCGCGTTGCGCGGCGTTCCGTACTCGGGAAGGAAGATTAAAAGCCGCTGGTCATATGATACAAAAGGGAATTGACGCGCTTGTGGTTTGTGGTGGTGATGGTTCATTAACAGGTGCAGACACGTTTAGAGCTGAATGGCCTGAATTATTATCTGAATTAAACAAAAATGGGTCTATTAGCGCGGCACAAGTTGCCGCTCATTCGGCTTTAGCTATAGTGGGACTTGTTGGGTCGATTGATAACGATATGACAGGCACAGACGCGACAATTGGCGCTCATTCTTCTTTAGAACGTATTTGTGAGATGGTGGATTATATTGATTCAACAGCACAATCACATGCTAGAGCTTTTGTAGTAGAAGTTATGGGACGTCATTGTGGTTGGTTGGGTTTAATGGCTGGTTTAGCAACTGGCGCCGATTATGTGTTTATCCCGGAAAGACCCCCGAAAGCTGGGGAATGGGCAACGGAATTGAAAGCCGTGTGCCGTCGGCATCGTGAAAAGGGTAAGCGGAAGACTGTTGTGATTGTAGCTGAAGGTGCAATTGACTCCGATTTACAACCGATTACTTCTAATGCTGTGAAAACGGAATTACAAGCGTTGGGATTAGATACGCGTGTTACTACTTTAGGACATGTACAAAGAGGTGGACCAGCATGTGCATATGATCGATTATTAGCTACATTACAAGGAGTGGAAGCGGTAGAAGCAGTTTTAGAGTCACAGCCTGGTATTCCGTCTCCGATGATTGCAGTAGAGGAGAATAAGATTACGCGGAAACCGTTAGCGGAAGCTGTTGCACAAACGCGTAAAGTTGCCAAGGCAATTGCCGCGCGAGATTTTGAAACAGCGGTTGCGCTAAGAGGTACAGAGTTTAATGAAGCTTGGGCTAATTTCCAATCTGTGGCTTTACATGATGATGGTAGTCAACTGTTGGCGGAAGATGGGCGGTTAAAATTAGCGATTGTACACGTTGGTGCCCCAGCTGGAGGGTTTAATGCCGCGACGCGTGGAGCAGCATTGTATGCATTATCGCGTGGACATCGCGTTTTCGCGATTCAAAATGGATTTACCGGGTTAATTCGGCACGGAGCCGTTCGGGAACTTCAATGGATTGACGTTGACCCGTGGGCTGCACGTGGAGGATCAGAAATTGGTACAAATCGTCATTTACCCTCGGAAGATCTCGGAACTGTTTCATATTATTTCCAAAAATATCAATTTGACGGGTTAATTATAATTGGTGGGTTTGAAGCGTTTTTAGCCCTTCATGAATTAGCTAAAGCTCGTCAAGCTTACCCAGTTTTACGATTACCAATGGTTTGCCTACCTGCTACAATTTCTAATAATGTACCAGGAACGGAATATTCTGTTGGTTCCGATACGTGTTTGAACGCGCTTGTAGGGTATTGTGACGTTGTAAAACAATCGGCTTCCGCGACGCGTCGTAGAGTTTTTGTGGTTGAAGTTCAAGGAGGTCATTCCGGTTTTGTAGCAGCTTATGCCGGATTAGTAACTGGCGCGTTGGCAGTTTACACTCCCGAGCATGTGACAGACTTACAAACTCTACAGGAAGATGTGGCGCTGCTTCGGGATAATTATGCCGCAGATCAGGGAGAAAACCGAGCGGGTAAATTGCTTATACGGAACGAGCAGGCCTCGGAAGTGTTTACGACGGAATTAATTGCCGATATCATTGGGGAAGCCGCGGGACGTAAATTTGAGACGCGAACTGCTACGCCAGGACACGTGCAACAAGGGAATATACCTTCAGCAATGGATCGGGTAAGAGCGGTAAGATTAGCGGTGAGATGTTGTGAATTTATTGAAAACACAGCTCGGGAATTATCGGATCTTTTAGAGGCGCAGCATTTGGACGGAGACGCTGGGTTGAAACTTCGGTACAGACATGGACATCCCGTTACCGCTGGGATGCTTTTAAGAGGTGACGGAGCAAGCGGGGCAAGTGAGCTGCTTGTGCCACCGATTTCTGGTCCGCCTTCGGGGTTTTCGTCTGTTGGGATGACACCGAGCGTCAGTGGCGCTGCTTGGGGGTCTAATTTGTCTTTGCGTAGTTTAATTGGACAGGAAGAAGTGTACGGAGCATTAGACGGAGATACAGCGGTTGTTATTGGGATTGAGGGGCTTCGGATTAAATTTACAGATATTTTCCAGCTTTACGAGCAGGAAACAGATGTAGAATTGAGGAAAGGAACGAAAATACACTGGGAAAAATACTTAGAAGTGGGAGATATGCTTAGTGGGAGACTAAGATTGAGACAAATGAGGGAGTAGATAGTAATTGATTTTGATTTGTACTGTAAGGAACACGGAGGAGTAGTTGGAGGGGTATAAAGTGGGGGGAAATGAAGAGTGGGAAGGAGGAAATATGGAAAGGAAAGGTGGAATTTTAAAACGGCGGGCCGATGAGTCACAATTTTGTCGGAAAAAAAGGCGGTAAAAAGCCGATTTAGGTTTTTGATTACAGAAACAACCAGTCATCAATGCAGTCTACAAATGAGTTTGAAACTACTCAAAATTCGTCGGAATCGGGCATAAAATTGACGATTTCCTCCAAATTCCCGTTGATATCCGTTCCTGATTGCTAGAAAACGGATTACGTCATCTTTAAACATGATGAGACGTCACGTATTCGCATGACACGCATGACACGCATGACACGACATAAGCCCCGCTGAAACGCTATTATTCTTCTGTCAGACAAGCATCTATCCAACCACAGGTTCAGTATTATACACATGGAACCATTATACGATAACAGCGAATCTTCTATCGTGCCTATCGCTTTCATTCGGTGAAACCGGCCGTCCGATATCAGGGCTGCACATTCCGTATAAAGACAGCAATTTAACAACTGACATTCCCTTACCGGCTGTTCCCGAAATAAGCTAATCAAACGTCTGAACAACTTTAATTCCACATTCAGCAGCTCGCCAGTTTCAGTTGAAACTGTAATCCAAAGTTTAACCTTCGCTTGTGTACAGGCTTTCAGTACAGCAGTGTCACACATGGTCCCGTTGCTGTATCAGGCAACTTCATACAGAGCCGCGGAACTCCTATACGAGAAATGGAGAGCCAAGGCCGTGATACGAGGCTGAAATCGCTTGGCTGAAGACATCTGGTGATACAATGAACTCTGTATTCGACACTGCCAGCTTGAATAGGAAATACGTTTCCATGCAGTTACTTGCAGTGACTTGCACTGCCTTGCTTATATACATTGTCACCGAAACAGGGAAACCTCGTTGCTACGCGGTTTAGCCTACCGCATTGCCTGATTTTGTATCTCGGCAATCTGCACTCTCTTTTCTATTATCATAATTACTAGTTTGATAATATTCTGTTGCAGCACTCCGTATGTTCTAGATAGGCAAATAATCCTTGATGATTGCCTATCTGGGACTGCCAGTCACCAGCCTAGGCAGTTGATTCACCGCTGTGGCAGTCGGTGTTAGCCAGCTTGCCATTCTAGGAGGCATTCCGTGCTTCTAGCAGTACACAGTACGGAATGATCACCGACTGACACAGTGACACAGGTTGTAATGCATAACTGCGCTGAACGGATGTAGGAAATGGCAATTTAGGCAGATCGGCAGCTTTTCGGGGATGTATGACTAGGCAAAAGCCGAACTATTACGTTTCCTTACGTCACGGAAGGCACGCCGAATATAATAAATGCCTAACAAGGCTCAATAAATAGCTACCGCCTAGGCAGTCCCGACACTGGTGACACAAGTCACTCTATGGCCTTGTATTCCCGCTTTCTGTTCGCTGCGTGCGTCCACCGCTAGGCCAAGACTTCCGGCTATCATGCAGCGAAGATTACAGTGCGTTTCTATTAGTATTGCAGGCAGATTAATCGCCCTAAGAACTGCGTCGATCAAAGGCAGTTCAAGGCATGAAGTCTTACTGAGGCAGAATCTCGATGCCACGACGCGTACGCAAGGATAGGGTTTGGGCCGAACCATGCAAGTGAAATTTAGGGTTAGCACCGTTGAGCAATTTACAAACGTTAATAATTAGACCCAAAGTTGTGTAGAGAAATGTGGATAGATTCACTGAGAAGTGAACGTTAATTTACAACAAGCATTACTGAGTGACTCTAGCTTCATATGGCTATAATGAAAAATGTTTTCCTTCGCTAGTGTTGATGCCGTACTTCTTTTTTCCGCAGTAAGGTTACAAAGCTTATTAACGTTCAATATTTTTTACCGTCAAACTCTAAATCCGGATTCGTCTAGCGTTGGGCCAGAGCAGGCAAACAACCTGCTGCTTACAGGCCGAGGAGGCAAAACGCGAAAAGTCGGTCTTATCCGGGCTTTAATCGGCACATTTTTTCCTCAGATGCAGTCGGGCATTCTCTGCAACGTTATGATATTTTTTTTACCAGTGTTTTCCCGCTTGTTACAACTCTGTAGGCCATTCTAATCATAGTAAACAATAGTTTCAACTATTGCCAGACCCTCGTAGACCCTCCCAAACCTCCTGCGACCCTCTTCTTTGTCTGCACTATCATGTGCACTTGCTGCATAAACATGCATGTCCGAAACTTTAAATCAGACCAGCCTGACTCTAACTCTGTGCGTTACATGTACACCCGAACTCAAAATTCAACTCTGTAACCACTTTTTGATCTCCGTCAGTCAAATTTGTGTACTTCCCCATCGCTCCACCACAAACTACTCTTTCTCTCCCGCTTCCTTCCCGCTCCGCCCGCCTGCTATCCCGCTTTTCTCTCCCCTTCCGCCACTACTCAGCCACCATAAACCTCTCCCAAAACTCACACTCACATGGCCCAAAATGCCAGAGGGTAAAAAATCCGCTTTCGCCTTCAAACTGTACTGTATGCTACAGGATGCTCAGTTGTCGCATCTTATGTGGTGGACGGCAGACAACGGCACGTTTGCACTCAAGCCTGACACGGAGTTTGCGGCTTGTCTGAATCGGTATTTCAAACACAGTAATGTAGCGTCTTTTGTGCGACAACTGCACATGTATGGATTCCACAAAGTCAACGATGGCTCCGGTGGCTCAAGTAGTACAAATAACGGCTCTTCCGAGTCGGAAACCGTCTGGGAGTTCCGTCATTCGCAGGGGAAGTTCCGCAAAGACGATCCCGAGGCTCTGTCGCAGATCCGACGCCGTACTTCCAAGACGAGCCATAGATCGGCTCCGTCGTCGGGTACGCATTCCCAGGGTCCTAACGGAGGAAATGCGCCACATTCACAGCTGCATTACACTTATCAGACCCATCAGCCACATAATTTAGGCCCTATAGTGCACGTTTCAGGACCAACTCAGCCACATCAGCCACATCAGCCTCATAATTTAGCCCCATTACACTCTATGAGCCACACAATGCATACTATAAGACCCGAAGTGTACACTGCGCCACCTTCGCCACCAGTACTAGCGGAACCCTTTGAGCCGAAACGGGAATCCGATCCGGTTAATAAATCCGCTGATTTAGCAAGATTTGCCGAAGAAGTGGCTCGGCTCGCTTCAATAATCCCAGGACTGCGCCACATGGCTCAAGAAGCCGAAAAAGACGGTTTGCTAGCCGAAAGATTGACAGATTTGGAACAGGAGGCGCAGCGGCTCGCAGCAGAAATGCGGCTTGCAGCAGGGAACCACATAAATGAAAATAGTAGATCTGCTGCGCCACATACTGCGCCACATTCTACTACTGTTTCCCCAGTTCGGCAAATTGTATTCCAATCCAGTTTCCGCCCGAAATCCCGAATGCCGTCCGTTTTTTACGACCCGCTCGCCCCAGCGCCGGCTCCTGCTGCGCCACCGCCGACAAATAACGGAATTACCGTTAAACCGGAAACGGAATCTATCGGAACCGTCGGAACCGTAGCACCCGTAGCACCCGTAGGATCCGTCGGACCTTCCGAACCGGCGCACCGTTCAATGCCGCTTATCGGCAGACCATCGGAACTCGTTGGTTTAGACGGGCCGAGAGCCTCATCTTATTCTACGGCTTCCGCTTCCGCTTCCGCTGCGGCACGGAGTTTTAGTAATGTCGGGATTACAAATGGTGGAAATGGTACAAATGGAGTATCAAATCAGCCACTCGGAACGGCATATCCTCGGAGAAATGATTCTGTAACCGCAAATAACTACGGAGGGTTACCGAAAACGTCTGGGATGCCAGCGCCGGGCGGGCCGAGAATGCCGCATGAATTTTCCTCACTTCGGGGTTCTGTTACTTCTGTGTCATCAGGCTACAGTTTAATGTCACGGGAATCGGCATCGTCTATTTCTAGTATTGAATTTGCGCCACCAGGGGCTGCAACTATGAAGAGGTTTTTATCATCTGAAGGTACAAATACAAATACAAATGTGGCAAAAATTGCCAGAGTGGAAACTCCGCCACCTGTGGCGCAGCCAACGGCAAGCAAAGCACCGGTTAAAAAATCTTCGTTTCTTAATTTGCTGAACCCCCAGGAAGAGGAGGAGGGGAAAGCACAGTAATAGGTTACGTAAGGGTAAAAAGAATAATAATGGGGATGATGATACATTGAGGATACACAGGTATAATAATTAGGTTTTCTAGAAAGCCGGCTAGTCGGTGTGGGAGTGATGTATATTAGGTAGAATGTACGAGTAGTAAGAGATATGAACGGGTGAATAACTGTAGGAGAGTCGTAGTAGGAAATGGGGTTTGTATATGGGGAACTCGGGGGTGCCGAGGAGGGGAAGTGGGATGCAAATGCAGGAAATTGGGTTCGGAATTGGCGGAACAGCCGAGGAATAGCGAAAACGCCGAGAAAATGCCGAGAAAATGCCGAAGTTCAAATTGATCACAAAATGGTTTATCGGCTTACGTGATCGGAAAAAGACATTATAGGATGAGACGTGATGTTCGGCTCGTTTAATCGATTACTGAAAAGCTCATTTATTTCATGACATTCCTGCTTTAATTCGGATTAAACCAACTGAAAAACATCACTAAACATTCCCTGGCCAGCCCGCCACCGCCTGAAGGTCACCCACATTCCCATTTGACGCGCCCCTGCGTACCAGGCAGAACCCACAATATATCCACTCATTTCCTCAATTAGCCTACAATTCCCTTGCCTTACCAGCTATCCTCTTTGTTCCATTTCCTTTCCGTTTTAGTTACCTTCCCTCTTTTTGTTTGCCGTTTCCGTCAATGTTGAGCGATCAAATCAACTCGGATGCTTCTATCTTCTATGTATGTCTCACCTGTAGAGAACAATGTCTGCGTCTCACTGCAGAAGGCTAAGACACTGCCATCATTCATTAAATCACCGAGTTTCGAGGCCCTCGGTACCTGAGACTGACACTGAGATTCCCGAGATATCTTTAATAATCCACCAGGCTGGCCCAGCCAGGAGCATTCCGTCCTGACACTCCGCGCAGATTAGGTTTACGGAATTGCAGCTTGTGAGATTTCACTCCTCAGAGTTCGGAGTTC
>JAKTRH010000123.1:0-37941 GCA_030579575.1 Sporopachydermia lactativora
ACTACTACTACTACTACTACTACTACTACTACTACTACTACTACTACTACTACTACTACTACTACTACTACTACTACTACTACTACTACTACTACTACTACTACTACTACTACTACTACTAGTAGTAAACCATCATTAATTTATACGCGCTTTATTCTATAATACATATCAAGACTCTTGACTTCTCCTTCGAATCCCTGACAAACTTATCGTAGTACCAAATTAGCATTCCGCAACTCCAGATACTTCTGATCAACACCGGGTACCATATTCTTAATCACACTGTATACCTCCATATTATAGTACCGCAGGCCAGACCCAGGCGCCTTGTATCTCCCAGGAAGACCAGTGATATCACAGTACCATTTACGAGGCTTGATGGACGGCGGAGCATCATATGTGAAATATGACAGTCTATCCGCTGGTTTCCTCATAATATTCCCAGTCTTCCGTCGATCGAGTGCTCCCTCCGGTGGCTGCATGTCTTTTTTCTGCTTTGCTGTCATTTTTTCAAACCGTCGTGGGTCGTCTGGGTCCCCGCCATTACGGAGAATCTCGGATTCGGCATCAATCTGTTGTAATCGTTTCTGCTCATCGGACAAAAGCTGTCTCACAGCTTTGTACCGTCGGGACGGAGTCTTCCATGTCGGCGATTTAAACACTCGCGGAACATGTGTGAAATCTGCTTGGAATATGAGATCTGTTTCTTCTCGGGATCGAGTCATTTTTGTAGATATGGTGCTCAAGTCTGGAGCTGAAGCTGAAGCTGAAGCTGAAGCTGAAGCTGAAGCTGAAGCTGAAGCTCGTGAGGTACGGTAAAAACCAAATTTGTTACTATCAGAGCATCCAGAAGAAGTAGAGGAATCTCTGGTAATGTTAGATACTCCTACTAGGTATTTTATTGCAGTTTATAGTCGTTGATTCACATATAATTGAATTATTCACGTCTTTAATTATCTCCCTCAGCTCAGCGATTCAAGAAGCTATATATTGATCACGTAATAGATATATCTAGGTATAATAGCAGCTACCTGTCTTGGGACGTTTACTGCTATGTACTGGGCGAAGAAAAGCGCAATTGATAGCGATGATTTAGAAGGGAACAGTTGATAATATCATAGGAGTATGGTGTTTTCTGGAGTGGCTGATGCATTGATTGTCTACCGTGATGTATCACAGGGCCATAAACATTGCTGAGAATATCAGCCGCGCCGGTAACTTCATCAGACTGGAGAATAGATAGGATACATAGACAGATAGACAATTATGTTAATTTGAATAGATTCTTTACGAGTTCTTATCAGTCCCCACAACAGGTAACTATGGAAAAGCTGTAGGGTTTGAGTGTTTGGTTGGTGTGGGCTTTTATTGCAGAATTCACTTCTAATCTATACTTCGGTAGTCGAACAGTTATTTTGCTGGCAAGGGTACGGATATTGGCTGGCGTAAGATCAAAATGCGGTCAAAGCCATACCTACTCTTACGGCAGTAGAATTTCTTGAAGAAATGATTTAAAACATCCTCAATTTTGTTGCTATGTTGCTTGTGACTACGTCATTTAGAAAAGAAGAAGATCATTTATAACAGTTACTCGTATACTTGGCTTACAGTAGCAAGCATCCGTCACACCGCCCGTGTATTGATACGCCCATTACTTCTTCCATGCACTGTGTACTCTATGTCGATTTATTCATGCTAAATGACTTATATATCCCTCCTACCCTAGCCTACAAACAATCGACTCTGGAATCGTCTGACGAAGCCGGTGGATCAGGGAAAACTAACAGAGGTCCCATGAAGTCCTGCTGAAAAATCGCCCAGAGCATCTCACAATCTACCTGATTTTCACCCTCAGGAAATCAGCTAACTGGGCTTGAACTAGACTACCGCTTCGGTTGTGAGACACGGTAGTTCCCCCTATTCCAACTCACCAGTCACCTCCTCTCAATAATTAATCATCAATGTCTCAGTTATCATACCGGTTCCGCAACTCTGCAGAAGAAACATGTAATGGTAGAAAGAGCAACGGTATCCTCTGATAGACGATTTACCACCAGACGAAAGAGTCGGGTTCGCTCATTCCTCTCTTCTCGCTTCTCTGTAAAGCTTCCCGTTATTCAGCGACTCTGGCTTTCAACCTCCGGTTTCAACAGCCTATTGAGCCAGCTGTGGATCACCAGGTACCACGGAGTTCGCGTTGCTCTGAATATGACGGTGGAGTTTCAAGGAGTTGCTGAAATTTCAATGCTCTTTTTTATTCGAATATCCAGCAGAAAAAGGAACAGGGAACTTTCAGTTTTCCGTTTTCGGTAGAGAACTGATAAGCTTTCGCTAAGACGTGTACTATTTTGGAATGGGTTCCTAAACTCTGCGCCACATATTCCCAAAATGACAATAAAGTTTGGATATACCTTACTTCGCGCTGAAAAAGAACTCGCGGGTGAGGCGGTACGGAAATGAATTCTGTAAAACGGGTTTTCTGCGAGTTCTATACTATTAATAGTACTGATGGCTATTGATTTTCTGGGGAAGTTGATGGATGACTGGAAAAATGGAATAGATAAAGAAGATTAGAAGAAATAGCGAGTGAATAATAAATAATGAAAAGAAATAAAGCAAAAAGCGTTATGCTAACTTAATTGACTGCTGCCTATGTTCAGGCAGGCTATGCAAGCAGTACTAGGTTTACGAGAAGCCGGTGCTCAGCCATGAAAGATGATCGTCAGATTCACCGCGAAAAAGAGTCAGCATAACATGGCTGTTATTCATTCAATTCCCGTTGTCATGGGAGATTCCTAAGTATAGTCAGGATTGGATACGTAGATTCATCTGTTGCGTAGTGTCTCGCACTAAGACAGTAAACCCCAGGTGAGAGTACCCCTGAACGGTACTTGCCGCACGCTAGGGGGATCTACACGCCCAAAACTTCACCGAACTGTAATATACATAGCACTATTATATTAACACAGCACTCTATTTTAGCCGGCAACCCCTGCTTACAACCTACTAACTGTGCTTTATCATACTGAGCAATACTACTGTCAATTCTATGCCTTGCAAGCCATCAGTAGGTTGATTTCCGGATTCGGCGCAAGGTGGAGGCGTAGCTTAAACGCTAACTCAAAGCTGGTGTATAACTTCTGAATGCAATACTGTTCTTGACACAACTACTATCTAATATTGAGTCACCCTGTCACTGCTATCAGGGACTACTACACTTCAAATTACTATTCATAGTTCTGCAAATATAGCAATATTCAATTTAATACCTCATTTGTATCCGTCTTCTACCCTGCCGCCTGTCATGTGTCCCTTGCTGAGCCCCCAAACCCTATTTCCGCATTCGATTACTAAAACCTTTCTTAGCTTCAACTTACCAGAAACGGGAAACCCGTAGATATTTTTAGCTGAATGCGTCTCACAGCGAAAGTTGATGAGGCAGTAGAAAGAAGGAGGAGAGAATAAATGAAAGCACTACACTGACCATTTTTCTTCTGGTGTGAATTCAGAACAACTTGAATACTCTTTACTCTACTGGAAACTTACTACCAGATATTTTTTTGAAACTCGAAAAACGCGTTGGCTAGAAGTACACACTGAAAGGTAGACTCATCCCTATACTTACAATAACTGCTGTGCCATTTCACACTTGATCAGATTTACTGCGAGCAACACAGCTGATCTCGCTTTATCTCAACACGCTCAACATAAACCTCATATAAACCTCAGTGTTATACAAGATGGGTTGCGGACGATTTTGCCTTATTTTGTTCCCTCTGGTGTTCTCTTTGACATCTCTGGTAGCCACTTTAGTGTGCTTTGGTGGCTCTACTTCTCATGCCTTGGAGCACGTATACATTGCGAAGCTGGACTTGACTGGATTGTCAGTCAGTGCACTGATCAACGACACAGTGAAACAGGAGTTCCCAGATATTGATTCTGAGCTTAATTTCCCTGATTTCTACACAGTATCGCTATGGAACTACTGTGAAGGGCAAGGGAAAGCTTCAACTACCCCGGCTCGCTCTGATAAAATTTTGAACTGCTCATCCCCCGAGCCGATGTACGTTTTTGACCCAGTTTCCGTTCTCACAGATAAGGCGATCTCTACTAGTGAAGTCCTGACAATTGGAACGTCTATTATTGATTTCCCCACCAAGGTGCAGGACTACTGGTCTGTATATAAAGGATTGACCAAGGCTCTTTTCGTTACTATAATCATTGGGTTCTGTCTCACAGCTCTCCAATGCATAATGGCTTTTTTTGCTTTCAACTCCAAAGGAATGTCGTTTTGCGCTTCTCTTTGGACTTTCCTGTCTGCCGCTTTCCTCACATTCACATTCTTTGGTTACCTCGGAATTTACCTAGTGGTGAGTAATTTGTTCTCTGATGTGAAGGATACCTATGGCATCACATGCACGATAAACAATTACTTTTTCGGTCTTGGATTTGCAGCAACAGGCCTTAACATCATTTCGTTTCTGTTGTTTTTGTTCAGCGTTTGCTGTGGTACTGTTTCACAGCCAGCTCCTAGAGGACCTCCTAAGATAGAGGAAGTCCCACTGGAAGAGAGACCGATGATTGCAGAAATGTATCAACCAAACTCCCGTGGGTACATTCCTGCTAGGTTTAACGGAGTGTAAGCTTGTAGGCAGCTTATCATAGTATTTATAGACGTGGAGAGAGAAAGAGAGAGCATGTATTTTGTATAGTTAAAGGTTTATGCACGGTATTAAAAGGTTTGTAGATTGTACATTCGTTATTAGATGGATACTGGGATTTGACTGTGGACAGTAGCCTGGAAAAAGACCCAGGATGAGAGATTCAGGTCTTTGATAGTCCCTGATTTGATGTAAGAAAGATATATCATTGATGATGATTTATTATAGACAGATGCCATCACAGAGTAGATGATAGATTGGCATGGTTGATATTATACAAATAGGAGAGGGTTACGAAATGCTCAAGGATGACGAGAAGTCCGTCATTACACAACTTTCAGTATCGTGTCTTCTGGAGCATAAACGAGTCGATAATCGAGACTGAGTATCTGGTCGATATTCTCATTAACAATCATCACACAATGGAAACCAAACCAGTTGCTTTTCGTGCCAATAGAGGAACCACCCGTAGGTTGATTCACTACGCGGCGTTTTCCACTTTCGTCATAACGGCATTTCCCCGTTAACGATATGTTCACAACGCCAGTACCTGTCATACCTCCTACCGCATGGCAATCCCAGTTATTCACATAGTGCTGGGACGTCGGCAGACTAGCCAGAAGTTGCTCAAAAGCGCTGTTCCCAGCTATAGGATTGCCATTGAAGAGTATAGGAGCTGAAGGTGAGATAATGCTGTTTATAGCTGCTGATTGGAGTTCCAGAGCATCAAACACGTGAATGAATTTTTTCCAGAGAGTTTCACTCTGCGATACTGACAATTTAGTTTGTTAGTTACCGCGATATCCTTAGGACAATATAGAGGACTAGAAATATGAAAGTCAATGTGAGAAGGACAAAATTTGATCTTTGGATTCCATTCAATGACAATAGCTTTCCTAGCCTCTCACTGGGGCTGTGAAATTTACCTACTTAAAGTCTGAGTGATACTCATTTTGAGTGCCAGCTAATATATATCAGATAATCCACCTGGTTATCTATAAAATAAGTGAATATATAGTTGTTCACTCAGCAGCAATCAGATTATACCGTTTCTTTCTTTCTTTCTTCCAGCTCTGAAAAATCGGAAAAAAGTGATTACGTGAAACGCATATTAGAGGGAGACGTGAAGTTCAGAGATTTGAAATTTTAGTAGGATGACAAACTCAAGAAATTTATATGCTTTGCTATGGTGTGGGAAGCGATGCGATAAGAATATTTGCTATGTCTAAGTGTTTACTGATAAAAATGTATGTGTTTATTATCTGGGTCGAGATAGTTTTGACAGTTTAGAGGAATACGTTGCGGAGTCCGAGCATCACGCTCGTTGCTGATCTCAAGGTATCCGCATATTCTTCGTTCCCTTGATAGTCCCTACTCGATTCCTGTATAATGAGTGATATATATATATATATATAAATATGAATTAAGCTTCCGTATTGAATCAGATAGTAGGATAATCTGTGCTTGGTGATAGTGAGCTGCACGTCGAAATGTTAAGAATCACCCTTCTTCGGAGCCTAACTGTTCCTATCTCAATGAGGGATGGATGATACGGCCCCGAGGTTTTCACTTCGGTAACTATATAGCGATACTGGATGTTGATATCTAATAAGACAAGAAGGACCTGTCTTCCGTTACAGTTGGCTTACAGTGGGATTACTCTTTCTCAAGTATCAGTCCAATACCGGTTGCTCGCTTCCTGTAGTAAGTAACTTTAGACTGTAATGTTCAAACACGTCATGTGCATCATCCAGAATAACCCATTCATCTCTCTAACTTTTTATATTATTTTAGCAAGCTCTCAGCAAGCTGGAAAACACTTTCCCGAGATATTAGAAACTCCGCTTCCGATATTTCAGGTTATCGGGAATCTATAAGGTGGAAATGCGGGGTAAAATGCATGTCATGCAGATACGTGCAGATAGATCATAGCGGAAGTACGATAAAACAGTGAAGTATAGTAAGCGTATCGACTGTATAGAGAGTGAAAAGTACTATTGACAATATAAATACAACAGTAAAAATTATGCCTGCTCTTTGTTTTCATTATTTCAATGCTCATAACTCTTCTGTTTATTGAAAATACAGTGCATAAGTTGTTCCCCTCTGCCGACTCCATTCAGCTTTTACTGCAAGATCATGCAACCCCTCCGAATCACTGCAGCCGTTCATGGGGTCGAAACATTTCCGACAAAGATGAGATGAGGAATGCAAAGTATATAAAGAGTTGATGGTCTTGGAGGACGGTAAATCGTAGAATCTCGTTTTGACAGTACTGAATGTGTCTGTGAGAACCCGCAAACCTCTTGTTGTTCCAGTAAACGCGAAAACCACTTCCGAACATCTGCCGAACTTCCACCAAACCTATCGACCACAGAACACTCAAATCCCCACTTGGAAAACAACACCTCATATATCCTCCAAATTCCAACCATCCCATATTCACCGACAATTTTTTCAACCTCTGTTGTGGCTCAAATATCACACCTTCTACCCTCTCATCCCTTTCCACTGCTCGGCTATCAATCAAGCCAATTTCCGATCACCTCATCACTTATCTCCTAATCGGGAACAACTCGTTTCCCCATTTTTCCATTCAATCGGGGAGAAATCAGCCGAAGTATCCAGCAGATAATCGAATAAACCAAAGTCCAAATGATGCCTGCCGTCGGTCCTGCAGTACACAGCGGTCTTCTGAATGCCCAGCCGACTCACAGTGTGTCGTCTCAACTTGACGACAAAATTATGACGAGCCACGTGGAGGATGTCAGCGAGGAAGTTTTACCCTCGGCCGATAACTCAGGTTTAAATTACGGGATCCCCGGCATCTATGCAAATGTGGCATCTTTCAATAGATTTTACGCTGAGGCGAGGCCTCAAATCCCCGAGAAACACGTGAAGGCCAACAGACTCTACGCTGTCTGCGCCCAGGCTTTGGATACTATACATTCATTCCTCAACCATGTGATTGAGTCGCCGGACAACTCCCCTACAGCCGACTATCCTTACAATTCCGAGATTTTACTGGAAAGCACGAAGAAGCATGTACTTGAGGGTCTGCAGGTGATTGAGGAAGCCCTGTCGGCGTACTCACTGAATGAAATCTCCATGTCTTTTAATGGTGGGAAGGACTGCTTAGTAATGCTGATACTGTACCTGTGTGCTCTGATTAATCACAGTCTGCTCAATGGGTGGGAGTTCCAGCATTTCCCGAAGAAGCTGAATGCTGTGTATGTGTACTCTGAGAATGCTTTTGAGGAAGCTGAACGGTTTACGAAGAAATGTGAAGAAGAGTATCAACTGGATTTAATAAAACTGCCTGGTCCTATGAAATCTGCTTTTGATAAGTATATTCATTTAAAGGCTACACAGCCTGGTGGCTCGAGTGTTTCTGTTTGCTCCGATTCCTCTACTACATCTGCATTTAATATCAAAGCTATACTCGTTGGTATTCGTCGTACAGACCCCTACGGAGAGAATCTTACATTCTTCCAGCGAACGGATCATGGATGGCCAGATTTCATGCGGGTGCACCCGATAATCGACTGGAAATACAATGAGATTTGGGAATTTCTGCTTCGAACTAAGACTGAGTACTGCTCTTTGTACGATTTAGGGTATACATCTCTTGGTGGGACGAATAACACAGAGCAGAATCCTCTATTGTCACACCCGAAGACGGAATCCTCGGAGCAAGTGCACGAATCATTCCGGCAGGCGTATTATTTGCGGGACGACTACTCTGAGCGTCTGGGGCGCACTAATGGCACTCCGCGAAGCAGTTGAGGGGTGAGTTCGAGATTAGTGTGCTTTAAGAGCGGAATGGGTGCTCTATAAGTTCTTTGCATTGTTCCTTGGCACTCATTATAAGGAAACATTGATTTCCACTGGGATTTTCAACGCTTCAGCCGGCTTTTGTTAAGAGAAATTCCCTGATTCCTTGCTGATAAGCTCCCTGATCCGTGCTTATAAGTCTCCCGAGCTATCCGCGCGACTGTCAATGCTGAAAATTACAACACGCCGTAATCCTGAGCACAGCGGAGGTCATCAGCCTACGACATATCACAACGGCACTATCAATAGATAAATAGTGCTTTTAACGACTATATCCACAGTATTATACATTCATTATATGTAGTCGTGCTGTTTATACCTCTGTGACCCTTTGACAGGTCGCTCAGTGCTCATTTCCTCCTTCCTTCGTGATGAAACCTTCCTTGCCAGCAGATCCCCAGCTCCAATAGCCATCATTCTACATTCTCACCATGAAACCCCCCCACTAAACCAACATCACACTGTCAACTCCGTATATTCTACTCTCCCACTCACTCCTAGCCTCATCCACAGCCCCATTTCCCCCATTTCCAGCTCATTCGCCTACCATCATCAACATCACCACTCACTTCACCACTCACTTCACTCACTTCACCCTTCCTTCCGTCCCATAACCCGCACCCCACGCCCCACGCCGAACTTCCGGAAGTTCCATCAACGTAATGAGCGCGATTTCATCATATCCACCGACGAACTTGCAATCCACGCGATGAGCTCCGCAGCGGGCTGAATACACTGGAAATCAACAAAGCGTTTAGCTCTCGTTTGCTAGCTATCCTCTACTATTTATTATTTGTTGTAAGCGGCACAGGCGAGTACACATTAGTTGCACGTGCCGCAGCTTGCGAATCACCCTCGCCCTGGCTACGCCGACTTTCGGCTTTATAGAATAGTGATATTTACCGTTTCCAGTTTTCCCGCTTCCAGGCGGCTTCGGTACTTCGGGGAACCAACAGAATCGGAATTGAGTGTGCCTCGGTCGATTTATTGGGTACTGCAGAATTGGCGGGCTGAAACGCTGCGAATGGCTGCTGAGCCTCCATAGTTATAGTGAAAGAAATATGTCTTTACATCAGTTGACGACTCGCGCGGCTCCGCGGCTGGCTTTAGCCGCCCGCGCGGCACATCCGACGGTGCAGCCGTTGGTTTTCCGTGCTGTGGCGCCGCGTATGGCTTGCCGGTCTTTCCCGTTGCTGAGTAGTTTTACGATTGGCCCTCGTTTGCCAGTTCGGCATTATGCTGTCAAAGAATCAGCTGCGCCACATGCTGCGCCACATTCTGCGCCACCGACTACGCCACAGAATAGCCCAACACCCGCGCCACAATCTCAGCCTCCCGAGCCGTCAAATGCGGAACCCGAAGTATTGCCAGCAAAACTGTCGGATCGCAACGCCCAAAATACCAAATTCGGCATGGGCGACATCTTCCGGCTCTTCTCGCTCGCCAGGCGGGAAGTGAAACCAATGTTTGCCGCGTTTATCCTGCTTTGTACCTCTTCGGCAGTGTCTATGTCCCTTCCGATGTCTATCGGCAAGCTGCTGGACGCCGCAACAGTTGCCGACGAGGCCCAGCGGCAGGTTTTCGGGATCCCCGTGACGCACTTCTTTGCCCTGCTCGGCGGCCTGTTTGTCGTAGGAAGTTTAGCCAATTTTGGCCGCGTAGTACTGCTTAAGCTGATTGGAGAGCGACTAGTAGCTCGATTGCGTTCTTATATGTTCCGTAAGACGATTTCCCAGGATGCTGAGTTCTTTGATTCGAATCGTGTAGGAGATTTGATCTCTCGGCTGTCCACTGATGCCAATATAGTGTCGCGTTCCGTCACTCAGAATGTTTCCGACGGTCTGAGGTCTCTTGTTTCCGGCGCCGTAGGTCTGGCAATGATGAGTTATGTTTCGCCGGCTTTAACTGGGGTTATGCTGGTGCTGGCGCCTCCTGTGGCGCTGGGGGCGTTTACTTATGGCCGCCGAATCCGGCATATCTCGCGTGATTTGCAGGAATCCGTAGGGACGTTGACAAAAGTAGCAGAAGAACAGCTGAGTGCAGTTAAAACTGTACAGAGCTTTACAGGAGAGATTTCCGAAGTGCATAGGTACAATAAGAAGATCCGGGAAGTGTTTCAGATTGGAAAGCGGGAAGCTTTCACGTCTGGAGTGTTTTTCGGAGCTACAGGGTTCATTGGCAACGTTTCGCTGCTGTCTCTGTTGATTATCGGGACAAATATGGTGACTAACGGGTCTATCACGTTAGGAGAGCTGACGTCGTTTATGATGTATGCTGTGTATACCGGATCTTCGATGTTTGGCCTGTCTTCTTTCTACTCTGAGCTGATGAAAGGTGCGGGGGCTGCTAGCCGGTTGTTTGAGCTGGTTGACAGACATCCGCGGATCCCTCTGACGGTCGGGAGGAAGATGGAGACCGCTCGGGGCGCTATTGAGTTCCGTGACGTGTATTTCCACTATCCTACGCGGCCTAACGTGGAGATTTTCCAAGGCTTGAGCTTTATTATCCCTGCAGGGTCGAATGTATGCGTAGTTGGACCTTCTGGGGGTGGTAAATCGACTATTACTCAACTGCTATTGAGATTTTATGATCCTAACCGGGGGCAAATCCTTATTAACGGTGTGGATATCCGCGAGTACTCTGTCAAGTCTCTACGGCGGCATATGGGAGTCGTACAGCAGGAACCAGTATTGTTTTCAGGGACTATAGCAGAGAATATAGCCTATGGAGTTCCTGATGCCTCACGGGAGGATATTGAGAGGGCCGCTAGAAGGGCAAACTGTTCGTTTATCTACGAATTCCCTGATCAGTTTGATACTACAGTAGGGCCACGAGGAGCTCAGCTCAGTGGAGGGCAGAAACAGAGAATTGCTATTGCCCGAGCACTGATAAAGAACCCTGATGTGCTGTTCTTGGATGAGGCGACTTCTGCGCTTGATACCGAGTCAGAAGCTGCAGTGAATGAAGCGCTCGTAGCACTGATGAACGATAACTGTACTACGATTTCTATTGCCCACAGATTGTCTACGATCAAACGGGCAGATCATATTTTAGTACTGGGAACTGAAGGGAAAGTAGTCGAGTGGGGAAAGTTTGCTACTTTGTTCCACAATAAAGACAGCGAACTACGGAAACTCTTGAAAGGAGCTACGGAGGGAGAAACTCCGAGCGATCCGGTTGAGGTGCCTGCTACCTCGACGGAAGTTGACGTTCTGTGGGATGAAATCCAGCAGGAGCTCGAGATGGACGCTGAAGAGGAGGAACTAGTGAAAGAGGATACGGATATCCGGCGGGTGTGATTGCCGTGGCTTGGTTACGTGTATATAGAAGCCCTGTGAGCTCTGAAGCTCAGCAGAGCCATTGAACATGTTTTGAGCATATAGAAAGCGTAGCTTGTAGTATACAGGTATGAAGAGTAGTGAGTGGGGGAAGGGTGAAAGAAGGGTGAATGAAAGGTTTGATAGAAGTACTTAATAAACAAATGGTTGTAACACATGATGATGTGGGTTTCCATTAGTAGGGATGTGTGAAAATATATGCTGGAGGTTCTTGGAGTGATCTTCAATAGTGGTAGTAGTGGTGAAGGGTAACAATCCGATGTTCACTCAAGGGCAGATTTAGGACATTCAATGAACACTCTATGGGTACCAGGGGAGCACATTTGAACATTTTCCGCAGAAGTATATACAGATAGACCATGCCGTAGGAACACAAGTCAAGTACAAGTCCTGAAGGCTTCAGAGTGCCAGAATAGTCCAAATACTCGGAATACAGAGAATACTCAGACTACTCCCAATACACCAAATACTCATACACATACTCATATTCATACTCATACTCATACTCCTGATAGTATTCTAATCTGACATATTTGAGCGCCATGAAACCTCCATGCCATTATATCGTCAGGAAGCATGAGAAACTGAAGCTGAAACTCAACCCAAGCTCACCCACTACCTCGCTGTACCATCAAAAGAACCAGAATCCTATAATCAGCTCACTTCATACACCAAAGAAACCGGCTGGCGATACTGTAATTCATTCCGCCTCAATTGTACTGATATAACCTGTGGCGCAGTCACTGTAAATCTCCGCTCCCGCTTCAAATTGAACCCCAGCGGCGCATCGGGCACAGCTGTAGCAGACACAACTGCCCACTCGGCACCAGAAGCCGCAGGAGAGTCCCTCAGTACTTCCGTTAGCAAAGAAACCGGGATCAGCCCACGCCACGACAATCTCACGCAGTTCTGCCGATACCCAGGTTCAGGACTCAGCTCTGGCGACATTTCAAACCGGCAGAGGTACTCATCTACAGGGGAAAGCTCTGATAGACGATCGCTGCCTATAGCAGCCATTCCAGTCCATTCCAGGAGATCCCAGCACCAGGATTCCAGTGATATCTCTGATGCAGTAGTCGATGCTCCTTCCTGCTGTTCAGGAAGGTAGAAAGACGGTGTGAGAATGTGTGGGAGCACCTGGATACGAGGTTCTACGATTTTGGTTGATTTGTCACTCGGAGAGACAGAACCGAAAACTCGGGATTCAATCTCGGGGGATAGCGGGAGGGAAGCTCGGCCGTCAGGCGTAGTTATAGAGAATTGAGTCCATAGGGGGAAATTCAGAGGATTAGAAAGGGACCATATAAGTCTGTCGAATTTCTGATTCCCCGGCATAGCGTTTGACGACCGGAGATCGTACTCGACGACAAATCTTTCCAGTTTATTCTTTCCGCTGTACTGAGCATTTAGGGAAGTCTTACGGCCTTGAAGTCCAGCCCGGTGGTACGTAGGAGCAGTGAGAAACAGAAACAGACGGCCCTTGGCAATCGCAAAGGCGTCCCCCTGGTCAATGTGTGTTTCAGATATCATTGTAAAGTCGTCTAGAGGAGTTGTTAGAAATATAAGAGGGAAATAGTAGCGGAATTACACACTTACTCTGTTGAATGTATGTGCCGAGGAATACCGGGTCAAGGAAACTAGCCAGCGGAGCGAAATACCGATAAGTATAGTGCGTAGATATGCTATTTTTCACCTTCTCTGCCGCCGTTTCCGGTAGGATGATATCAAGGCTGCCGTAGAACGGGTACCGGTATTTATTCTGAATATGTCTCGGGATTTCTTCCTCGGGTTCGAGGAACGACACCTGCACGGTGGAAGTGCGGGAACGGCTCATTGTGAGCAAGACCGGATTTCGGGATAGAAATAAGTAACCGGAATACGCCTAATTCAGCAGCTTTCAGCCCAATTTACCCCCCATCGGCCCGAGAACGGGTTTTTCTCTTCTTACAACTCTCCCGAGGACTGTATAAATTTCGGAGAAAATGCCGGATATAATAACGGAAACTATAGCCTTTACTTCAAGTGAGACTCGAAGTTCCCCGCTTAGCCTCTTTAGGACTCACCACATTTCTGATCACATAAGCGACGAGTGAGTCATTCCCATACGTCTCCACCTGTTTCCGTCAGTTTCCGTCAGTTTCTGCCGACGAAATTTCCATTCCTCGGAGGGAAGAAGTGGAAAAAAAGAGATAAGGAGGGAAAATATAGAGAGGAAGCAAGTTTTATCAGACGAAGAAATTACAGTAATAAGGAGGTATTTGTGGACTGATTTAGTATCGAATATTCTCTTTGGGAAGTTGTGGAAATCATTAGTTGGAAGTCAGCTTTATTCCCAGTAATTTTCAGTGCTTAGTTAGTTAGTATCTTCAATTGACTCATTGGTTGTTACCGTAGGAGTTAAGCGATCTATTGTATCTTATCGTATCTTATCATATACTATTTGATTCTATTATATCCTAGTATATCTTAGTATATCTTAGTATATCCTATTATATCCTAGTGTATCCTATCATCCCATTTGGCCCCTGAGCAGAGATTTGGAATCCCTGCTTCGCTGACTGCACTGATCTTTTTTATGCTCTTGTGAGCCCACGGATAATGTACTGCTACACAGAGCGTTACATCTACATATAGCCCCGACGTGCCCCTCTTGACTTGGCCTGCCTCACACTCAGATATCCTGATTTCCGCTAGGATAACCAGTCAAGAAACTACTTTATCTCAGTTACTCTGCTGCCGTAGTGTTGTGATTCCACTACAGCTTGAATAGCAGTTGAATCATTATGGGAGCTCCGACCTACCGCCTTAAGCGGATCGAAGACGAGCCGGAAAACCCATTCTTCCGTCTTATAGAAGACCAGGAAGTAGCTATAGTCCCCAAATTCACTTTAGAATCCGGTATTGAACTGGAAAATGTACCCGTAGCGTATAAAACATGGGGGAAACTCAACGCAGAGGGAAACAACGCTATGGTGATCTGCCATGCGCTCACGGGCTCTGCTGACGTCTCTGACTGGTGGGGCCCGCTGCTGGGACCCGGGAAGGCCTTCGATCCTACGAGATTTTTCATTGTATGCTTAAACTCACTGGGATCTCCTTACGGTTCTATGTCTCCCTGTACGAACTGCAGTGAGACTGGAAGGCTGTGGGGCCCTGAATTCCCACTGGTGTCAGTGCGGGACGATGTGCAGATCCATAAGCTTGTTTTAGACGATTTGGGGGTCCGTCAGATCGCTGCTTGTATTGGTGGGTCTATGGGAGGTATGTTAGTGCTGGAGTATGCGTTCTTTGGCCCAGAGTATGTACGGACTATAATTCCAATTGCTACTTCAGCTCGCCACTCTGCGTGGTGTATTTCGTGGGGCGAAGCCCAGCGTCAGAGTATTTATTCTGATCCTAAGTATATGGATGGGTATTATTCATTTGATGACCCACCTGTGAACGGGCTGAGCGCTGCTCGGATGTCTGCTTTATTGACTTACCGGTCTCGTAACTCCTTTGAGACGCGCTTTGGCCGAGAAGTTCCGGATCCTGCGCGTCATAAGACGATTAACGGGCCTCAACAGACTATTGCGCCTCCAGCTTACACCAATAATGATGAGAATTGGCGGATTCACAATGATGGGCTGAAGAATGACATGGCTAGGAAGATTTCTCTTTCTACGTCATCTTCTAGTTGCTCTTTGAGTGAAGCTCCTGGCTCAGGGCGTCCCGTAGACCTTGAAAGGGCTCGTTCTGGTTCTTCATCTAGTGTTGCGTCTGTTCAGAGTGGCAAGATTAAGAAGAAGCACCAGACTTTCTTCTCTGCTCAGTCTTATTTGAGATATCAGGGGGAGAAGTTTGTCAAACGATTTGATGCTAATTGCTATATTGCTATTACCCGTAAGCTGGACACTCATGATATTGCCCGAGGCCGTTTTGATACGCTTGCCGAGGCTTTGGCGACTTTGAAGCAGCCAGCGCTCATTATGGGGATCCGCACTGATGGGTTATTCACTATTGCTGAGCAAGAGGAGATTGCTACGCATATGCCTAATGCTGAGATGCAGGAAATCGATTCCCCTGAGGGTCACGACGCTTTCCTGCTTGAGTTTGCTCTTGTGAATGAACGAATTGTGGCTTTTCTGGAACGAGAGTTGCCGGAACTCATGAGTGTTGAGGTTTCCGATGAAGTTCTGAGTCAAGATTTTGCCCCAGCTAAGGAGAGTCTTTTCGGAGAAGCAGAAGTTGACGGTGTTACGAATTGGTAGCAATTAGTTCAACCTTTGGGACATAATTAGTCCGTTTGAAGTTTTCTTTCTGTTAGTAGCGTTTTATCTTGTACTTGCTAGAACATGGATGAGTAATAAGACGCTTTGTTTGTATTTAAAACTGAATGTTGTAGGGACAATACAATTCTACGTTTCTTCGGAATGGTTTATATTTATGTAGATACTATTCAGTTGAGAGAGGCAGTAGAACGTTGCTTACACTATACAGACCGAGCTGCCTTAAAACCTCACAGTAAGTCATTCGTGGACTGCAATTTGAGTCACTGGTATGAATGACTTTACGTGAAAGATAGACCTCGCGATTGAATGTCAACTCCAAGTTTCTTTTCCTTTTGAATTCGACGGTTGTTTCCTTCTTTCGTTTTTTTTTTTTTTTTTTTTTTTTTTTTTTTTTTCTGGGGTCGTAAATTTTTTTATCTACGATGTGTTTTAACCTTTGGGAATCGTTTGTTGGTTTTTGTCAGAAGAAGATCTTGGGTTTAAAGATTCCAATTCTTGATAAGTCTGAAGAGACAACTTCCAGATAACCTGTCGGAGGGTGGTCGCCGAGGACGTACCATTTTGAGGAAGTTCCGAGCGATTGAACTTTCAATTACTCTTCTACATGATACTGAGATACAGAAAAAGTAAATTGAAGAAATACAGCAGATTTGAGGAACTAACAAGCTATGGGATTTCCGATTGGTGATCGCAATGTCGCCTAATAGTGTGATGAAAGGACAGATGGAAGTGCGATCATCTTTCGTAGATCGAAGAGGCATTATAAAGTTTGTCAGTCGATTACAGTTAATGCATTCCTTGGGAGTTAGCTAAATCCCAAAAACAATTGGAGACTTTGGTAGATGGATGAAGACAGTGTATTGATTTACTATGAATTTTGGATAAGTTGACTGACAAAAATATTATTTTGACTTTATATATATGTGTATATTGTTGTTAAATATAACATAACTGTAGTAAAGAATGACCCGCTGTACTTTCACCCGCGATGCAAGGAAACGTTTAAGCTTTGTTCGGTCAAACTCTGTTTCTCCTTTTGTCGATATCGCAAAGGACTGTTTCACAGCTCATCTTACCAGCTTTTTGGCTCACCGAGCTCCTTGACAAAATTGAGTGACAAAGTAGGAACATTATGGAAATACGTAACTTTTAAGCAAAATCTACCAATTAGCTTATATCCCTTATGTACTCCTACCTTACTTCGCTCATCTTTCACTTCCCCAGTTTCTCCACCAAACTTACAACCCAACAGAAAACCTTATATTCCCTGAAACCTTATCACCAGTATTATCCCCCCTTTCGCTTTTCCCATCCTAGATCAACCATCAAATACGTCTTTTTTTCCACATTAAACCACCCAAAGTGGCATTTCTCTAGTCCATCATCAACAGCTTTCTCTCTTACCTCCTGAACCACCATTAATAAAGTATTATCCCCCCTTCTCTATCTATCCCAGCCTTCCTACTACTCCCCGCCTCTCCGGACATCTTCTTTCCACATCCAGCGCACCCCTCTGCACATTCCTGCATAAATCTGCACACACCTGCACACACTTCCCAAAAAGTCAAGGAGGAGTCATCAACTTATCAGGCATTTCATTGATAACAAACAACCGCAACAGCTACGAAACTCCCCCCACACATATTGTCTGCTTCTAAATCCTTTTAAACGGTACTTAAAGATATACAATTGATATCAATTTCTACTGTAAGTCTTTCCGTGCGTTTGGTTTTTCAGTAGTGGAGTTTCTGCTCCTCACACCACATCTCAACCTGCATTTATCATTTGTTACTCCACAGAGGGCTTTCTTCAGCTCCCAGGGCTCACATTTGCTGTAATCCAGTGGAATCTTGAGATTTAATTGCTCTAAATTACTGTAATATTGACATTACGCTTGTAGGAAGGTTCTATTTCCTATCACTACTATCCAGGGTTTCATTTTGGAATCTTTAAGGCATTCCTTCTCTCTTAATTCCTTTGCTGTTCTAACAATATCAGCTCAGATATTCATAGTTTCATACCCGATATATATCAGTTAAAAGCTGACTTCCAGCTACCCTTCAGCTACCCTTCAGATACCATTCAGTCAACTTACAGCCTACTGTATTCCTAGTACTATCATAAATCTCTATAATGAACTCTGACTCTTCTGGCGATGAAACTTCGCCGCCCCTGGGCCACGATATGATCGCCTCTGTTCGGGCAAAAGTAGGTGGATTAGAAAGATCAGCTGTATCCTGGATCCGTGGACGGCATCTCGGCGACCAACCTGACGGAGACAACTCTGCGCCACATTCTGATGCCGAGCCGACGCCACATTCTGACGCCACAACAGTATCAGCTGCGGCCTCGTCATCTGAGCCGTCTGGCGAATCTTCGCGGAGCGCATTGATTCTTCGGCCAAGTAATCTGCGCCGGAAAGCGCGCAGAGCACGTAAATCGCTTTCTGTGGCACCTGCGTATCTCCGGAAAGCCGTGGGAGCGGCTCGGGTGCCTGGCGGCAATCCTAAGATGTTTGCTAGCTTGATGGACTCTTCTCGGTCTCACACTGGTGATGGAGACGGCAATGATGACGTTGCTGCGCCTCTTGGTATGGCGCAAAGTGTGATAAGTCTGTTGACGACTACGTCTGTGTTACGGAATTTCAATCAAGCCGAGAGTGGTGTGGAGTCCGATGGGGAGTTATCGGAGGCTGATGAGGAAGATGAGGAGGATGTAAGCGACGAGGAAAGCGGGGAAGAGGGTATAGTTATGGGGAATGTAGACGTAGAGGCAGGAACAAGTACTGCTGAAGCGGAAGGAGAAGAAAGAAAAGAAGGCGTAGAGGAAAGCGTAGGAAACGTAGGAAACGTAGAGCAAGGAGGGAAGAAAACAGATATTAGGGCCGCTAATCTGCCCGATAAGGCGATAGGAATACAGCAGCCACAGAAAACTACAGATTTACCGCAAAGTTACGGCATTTCCGAGCCATCAGAGGAAAGCACAACCAAACACTCTGATCAGGACGCTGCTTCCGTCATTGCCCCCACAACAGCTTCCGGCTCGGCCACACTCAGTTCCGTACTTGCCGCTTCCGCTTTTGAACAAAGCGTCGCCGCCCGACTTCCCTCACCGGATTCCCGAAGAACTCTGCGCCGAGCCCGCAATATCACAGGTAAACTTCGAGAGTTTTTCGACGTATCGGAAGACGATGAATACGTTGCAGATTTTACCTGCTGGCTGCTAGCAGATATCCTTCTTCAAGGCCATCTGTACCTCACGAGTCGCAGCTTGTACTTTCTAGCATTTCTCCCAGACAATGAAGGTACCGTCGTACATTCTGGATTTGTAGGCCGTCGTACAGTAAAGGGAACCTCTCAAGTGTGGGCTGTGCTGCGGGATAACGTGTTCTCGCTACATGCCAGCCGGTCTGACATGTACTTCCCGCTCTTGACGGTGGACCTGCGATATGCTGTGCGGGCAGATGCGGATTTTGGTAGTTCGAGACGGCGGCTCCCGTTGCTTGATAAGGTGGCTAAATCTTCCGATGGGGATACGGCGGCTTTCTGTTTAGTGACTGAGAAGAAAACTCATCGGTTTACTACAGAATCACCGGAAGCAGCACGTCAATGGTTGAGTGTACTGCAGAAACAGATATTCCAAGCCCAGAACGCGGGAAACAGCGTAAGGATTGCCATACCGCTGACAAATGTATTGGATGTGACAGAGGCTTCAGCATTTAATGCCGTAGCGCATACAGTAAAAGTGAAAGTACTGGAAGACGACGAGTCTTTCGCCGTAGACGATTACTTTTTTGCCTTCTTTCAGCAAGGGAAAGCAGCTACAGAGGCCATAACGGCGGCAGCCGAGGCTGCGTCAGCAGCAGCCAGTGTAGAATCAGACAACGGCCGACGGAAGCTCGGGAAAGTGGTGGATTCGACGGCAGAAGTGCACGGGCCGTCCCGATCGACTAGTCAGTCTCCAGGCCGATCTGGGAGGTCGCCAGACAGGCTGGCTGTCCGATCGCGGAGCCCGTCGGCCGACTCTGTGGCTTCCGACGACTCAGATACTGTAGAGTCTGTGCTTGTAGATACCGGTAATGAGTCTCACGTATCACGGTCTTTACCAGAAGATCCGAACTACGGAGTGGCGCCTGGAAGCGCAGATGCTGGCTGGGGAGGATGGATTCGTATGCCGAGCCTTGCAAAGCGGGTGGAGTCGACAATCTCGGCGGTAGGGAAAGTAGGCGACATGTGGAGTAGCGAACCACAGCACTACGCAGTCCCGCGGGAGGATACTCCGGCAGCGAAAGCGGAAAGCAGTAATTCGGGGCGGGTTATGTCGGAAGAAGAGATTGTAGCGTGTAATCGTAGGTTTCAAAAGCATTTTGCCTTGACTGAGAAGCACAAACTGGTCGCTAGCTACTATGGATACCTACAGCGTTCTTTCCCACTATATGGTAAGATATATTTGAGTGAGCGGTATCTGTGTTTTCGGAGTTTGATTCCTGGTTTGCGCACTAAGATGCTGGTTCCGATGAGTGATGTAGAGACGGTTAAAAGAGAGAAAGGATTCCGGTTTGGATACTCTGGACTTGTCGTAGTTATTCAGGGTCATGAGGAGGTGTTTTTTGAGTTTTCTTCCGAATCAGCGCGGGACGACTGTGAAGATTCACTAGCACAGCTGTTGGAGTCTCGCGAAAGAGAAAAGATGAAAGGAGAAGAAGGGGTAAATGAAGAGCAGGAAGAGAAGGAAGGGAAGGAAGGGAAGGAAGGGAAGGAAGGGAAAGCTGTGACAGAGAAGAAAGAAGAAACAGAAGGAAAAACGAGAATTGAAGGGAAAGAATCAGTAAAAAATGTAGTTCCTGAGAGACCTGGTAAACTAGAGAATATCGACAAATCCACTCCGATGATCTCTTCTGTAAGATTATGGACTTACTGTGACGCACAGGATGACACAACAGCTATGACAGGCGCATCCAGCTCCGTGTCAGGCGGAGTATCTGCGGTTTCTGCAGCTCCAGCGTCAGCCACAGCTGTATCCTCCACTCCACCAGGTCCCCTCCGCTTCACTTGCCTCACTATTGGCTCCAGAGGGGACGTACAACCATACATTGCGCTGGCTAAACGGCTACAAGCCGACGGGCACGAAGTGTCCATTGCCACGCACGGGGAGTTTGGCGACTGGGTCCGCAGTGAGGGCGTCGGGTTTGCCGAGATTGCTGGAAATCCTGCAGACCTTATGCAGCTAATGGTAGAACATGGTACCTTTTCTGTTACATTTCTGCGTGAAGCTGCAGCTCGATTCAGATCTTGGATTGATGATTTGCTGTCATCTGCATGGCGTGCATGTCAGGACACTGACGTGCTGATTGAAAGCCCCAGTGCCATGGCCGGCATTCACATTGCCGAAGCTCTTGGCATTGCGTACTTCCGTGCTTTCACTATGCCATGGACTCGTACCAGAGCTTACCCGCATGCTTTCATGGTACCAGACCAGAAGATGGGTGGCTCTTACAATTATCTGACTCATGTGATGTTTGAAGCTGTGTTTTGGAAAGGTATTTCTGGCCAGGTGAACCGATGGCGGGCTTCACAGCTGGGTTTGCCCCGTACAAGCTTAGAGAAAATGCAGCAGGGGAAAGTACCTTTCATTTATAATGTTTCGCCTGCTGTGTTCCCTCCGCCAGTGGACTTTAGCGATTGGGTAACTGTCTCTGGATACTGGTTTTTAGACCAGAAAACAGACTATGAAGTGCCTGAATCTTTAGTAGAGTTTATATCTCAAGCGCGAGCCGATGGGAAAAAGCTCGTGTATATCGGGTTTGGCAGTATTGTTGTGGCGAACCCGCGAGAGCTGACGCGGGCCGTGCTGGAAGCAGTTCGGGAAGCGGATGTGCGGTGTGTGCTGTCTAAGGGGTGGTCTGACCGCGGGGCAACTGCGGCAGGTGCCGCTGGAGATGCCGGAGGGGTCGCAGGGGCTGTTGACACGTCTCCAGAGCCACAGATGCCACCCGAGGTGTACCGTGTAGACTCCGTGCCGCATGACTGGCTGTTCCCGCAGATAGACGCTGCCGTACATCACGGCGGTTCCGGCACAACTGGGGCGTCGTTACGAGCTGGGTTGCCAACGGTAGTGAAGCCGTTTTTTGGAGATCAGTTCTTCTATGCTAACCGTGTTGAGGATATCGGTGTAGGAGTGAATCTGCGGAAGCTGACGACGGCATCATTTGCCAGAGCTCTGCAGGAGGTGACGACAAATCAGAAAATGATTGCCAAAGCCCGAGCAATTGGGGAGAGAATCTCTCAGGAAGACGGGGTTGGAACTGCTGTGCAGACTATATACCGGGAAATGGAATATGCGCGGACTTTAAGTGTGAGTAAGCGGCAATCACGCAGTGGGAAGGGATTGGGGCTCGGGCTCGGGCTGGGATATCGATTCCGGCGGGCTCGGGGCCAGAAAGGTGAGGATAAAGGCGGGGATAACGTAGGGGAGTCGCTAGTTCAGAGTTTTGAACTGTCCGGTGACAGTTCCCCTGGAAGTGAGGCTTCTGGGGGTTCTTGGCAGATATTGTGAATGAGAGAATGACTTTGGGGAATAAGGGTATGACAAGAAAATGGCTTTAGTAAATAATAGATAGGAAGTTACGACTGTGGATCAGAATATGTAAGATAAATGATATAAGAAATGAGCAGTGTACGTAGGTTATGAAGGAGATAGTAAATTTGAGAGGTTCTGGCCTCTGTGATGAATGAAGAGGGGTAACATATATAAAAATACTTCAACAAACTAAGAATTTAGTCACATTAATCAGTTTGTTTCCATAGTATCAAGTAGTATATTATCACTTCTTAACACTGATGTTTCTGACAGCCCATAATGCCCACCCGACGAGTGATTATCCTGCATGATCCGTATTGGGAAGGCGAAATAGAAACGGGATGAGAGAAGAAAAGACATATACTGAGGGCAGCAAGTAGATAAGAGATTGAAGTGGTGTGCTATAAGATAAAGTATAACAGTCTAAACATCTGTTTTTTAGTCGTGTTGACGAGTATGACACCTCTGATTTTGATAAATGGCTCTCTGATACGCTTAATTATGGTACATCTCTCTCCCGTATCTCAGGCTTGTCACGAATAATGCATAAGTATGCATGACATTATGACATGCAGATAAACATTCACATGTTGAATTTCCTACTACCAGTGTTACGAGTGTGTACTGTGATTCCAGCGATTTCAAATGGATACGCACCTCACTATAATAACAATAATCCAATTGCTTTCATTATATATATATGGCTTTATCTTCAGCCTATTCTGCCTTTTTTGTTTCCTCACTTGTGAAGTAATACTTCCTTCGCAGGCTTCCTTCAGCTTCTAATTATCTCTTACGTAATCACAAATAGATACTAAAACAACAAATGCGCGATCAACTCGTATCAGCAATTGATGAAAGATCCTCTACAATTACCAGCTTTACAGTGCGAAATCCACTCATCTATCCTCATACTCTGCTACTCCTGAGTCAGGCGATTCAGAAAACACCAATAATTCGCACATTCTCCCCAGAATGCCCCCGCTAATGGCGACTTCCGCGTCGGCAGTGTCTCTGGACTCGGCAAGCCGAGCAATACAGTCTCTCAAAACCAATCACAAGAGCATTAAGAGTCTCCGTGCTGTTATTATGGACATTGTTGACACCGCAAAGGACAGCCATAGGCATCGCGCGTTTCTCCTGGCTCATTACGACACGTTTCTCCACTACGATCTCGAATTACACGCAAAACTCCCTATAAATCATCCTGAAAGGGCCCAAGCCGTTTCCGCTGGCATAACTGGCCTGACGCGCTTACTGAAGATCGACCCGCTCCCACCAAAACGGTACTTACTGCTTGGAAAGCTGCTGCAACAGACGGGCCAACTGGAGGCTGCCTTGGCCGTCTATCGCCGGGGAATTACTACTATCCGTCGGGCTATCCGATGGGACGCTGCCGGTGAGCAGTGTGAGCGCAACAAAAAGCTGAAAAGGTCGCTGGCTGTGCTGGAATCTGTGTCGCGCGAGGTGGCGCGCCGTTCTGACCCTGCAGCGGTTTCATTGGCACCTGCATCCGTTTCCCCGAGGGTAGTTGAGAAAAAAAACCCGAGATCCCGAGACCCGCTTCTCGTTCTGCCGCCAGAATTGTGCGCCGTAGTGTTTGCTCAGGTGCCGCCCCGCGATTTGCTCCGCTGTATGGAAGTTTCGGGAAGATGGCGGAGTTTCCTGCGCAGCCATAGGTGGCTTTTCTCCCGTATTTCACTTTTACCAGCGGACTGCATACCCGAAACTCTTCAACACTACCTTTCTATACTCACAGACCGGGCATTACCCGGAGAATCTGCTGAATGTCCACCCGTAGACGTAGAAGCTCCTAAGATTCGTCTTAAGGATGCGCGTAGGTTTGCTACTCTGCTTACTAACTATGCTGTACCGTACCGTAGGCTCGTAGTAGGACTGACTGGTTCCGATTCTGTTTTGACGGTACCGCTGCTCCGTAGTTTGCCACAGATGCAGCATTTAGAGGAGTTTGTGCTTTTCGCTCGGTCGGATTTGTCGCAGATCCCAGCGTTAGTGGCTCAGTCCCATCAGTTGAGAGTTCTTACGTTGATTCTGCTTTGTGAACAGGAAGGGGCAAATGTGGCGCAGCTGACGGAAATTGCCAATCGACCTGGGTGGACGGAAGACACAGAGAAGCCGGTGTGCTCTGGGAAGACTCGTCTTGAATCCTTCAGTCTTGTGCTGCGCCACCCTACTGTGGCACCCAGTGAGCTGATGACTTTGCTGTTTGAAGGCAGCGCCACTCAGTCGTTGAAATCTCTACCTACACATTCCTTGCGCCACATGTGGCTTAGCGAAACGACGCCACGTTACCCGATACGATCATTAAATGTCCTGCGCACGTGCCAATCACTACAGACACTGCATATAGAGAAGCTGACGTTCAATTGGGCAGTGCTGCTTGAGTTGCTAGCGAGCTGTCCACAATTAGAAGAGCTGACGGTGCGGGAATGCCGTGAACCGACGAGTTCTGGCATCCTCTCGGGTCATGTGCCGTTCCAGGCTGCTATGGCGGGTTGTGTGGCGCTGGATAGGCTCAGATTGCTGGATTTGGTCAATTGCGCTGTTCCTGAGTTATTTGTGGGTCAAATTCTACAAAGGCTAGGCCCAAATCTAGAGGTACTACGGTTTCCTGCTCGAATACAGCGATCTGCTATGGAATCAGAACCTGGGATGACAGAATTGGCAATTGCAGCACTGGAAAAATTTACTGATCTGAAGGAAATTTGCTGGGCTTACAGTACACTAATTGACGATCTACGATTTGCTCAGCTAGGTGACTATATAAGAGGCCGATTAGAAGCCGGTGAGCTGCGGCTGACGGTTCTTGATTTTTCTTTCACAAATGTGACAAACTACGGGTTGCTGCAGCTTCTAGGTAGTGGGACTAGTTCTCGGAAGAAAGCTGAGCAACAAAAGTCAGCTAATGGGTATATCAAACCTCGAAATTTGAGAGTTTCGGAGCTGTTCTTGGAAGGTTGCCCGAATGTTGATATTCCAAGCCCAGCGGCATGGCGGAAGTACGCTGAGGCTGTGCATGTGAATCCACAAGCCACGAGATGGTCTCGAGCGGGCAACCCTGGGCTCGGGATATAAGGAACGGGTCGGAAGTCTGTAGGTAAAGGTGAGGAGCGGGTCTCTCTACTGTTAAGACATATTTCCGATTCGAGCCGTCGCCAATCCTCCTGCACGTTTACCTCTTGAGTCTATTGAACTCAAGCTTTATAGGATCCTTATTCTATTCAGTACTGTTTCGGCAGTTCTTGAGTATCTTGAGAATGGTTTGTTCAACCTCCTATGCTCGGAAGCGGGATGTAGGAGGAGAGCCGAAGTGATATCAGGATGAGACGTCAAGTGGCAATGTACGATGAGATGCGAAGTAGTATTACTGTTAACTTTACGGAGCTCCCTGTTTTGGGACGCCGAAATTTCAACATGACATTTTGATGGAAGCCAAAATTTATCCGAAGTCAACTTTTTCTACCGAGGAAAGCTTAGCTTTTCCGTGGTTTCAGTGCATATTTCTGCTGAGTTCCTGTTTAGTTTACTCACTTTTATTTACCTTACACACAGAAATGGCCGGAAAAACGTACAAAGAGCGTGCTGATGCTCATAATGCGCCAGTGGCTCAGAAACTTCTCAGGTTGATGGAGGAGAAACAGTCAAATCTGTGCGCCTCCTTTGACGTACGGACCACAGCGGAATTCCTACAACTGGCAGACACTCTGGGGCCTTACATCTGCCTTGCCAAGACACACATGGATCTCATTGACGATTTCACGTATGACGGTACTGTAATACCTTTCCTCAAGCTGGCTGAGAAGCATAAATTCATGATATTTGAGGATCGCAAGTTTGCTGATATTGGATCCACTGTGAAGGCTCAGTATGCCGGCGGGGTTTACCGTATAGCGCAATGGGCGGATATCACGAATGCTCATGGGGTTACTGGGGCTGGAATTGTTCAAGGATTGGAAGAAGCTGCTCGGGAGACTACTTCAGAGCCACGTGGGCTGCTTATGCTGGCAGAATTGAGCTCAAAGGGTGCTCTGGCTTACGGAGAATACACCCAGAAGACTGTAGAGATTGCTAAGACTAACAAGGATTTTGTTATTGGTTTCATTGCCCAGAATCCTATGGGTGGAGCTGATGAAGGGTTTGATTGGCTTATTATGACTCCAGGAGTGAGTTTAGCCGATAAAGGGGACAGCCTTGGGCAACAGTATCGTACGGTGGACGAAGTAGTAGCCAATGGGTCAGATATCATCATTGTAGGCCGAGGATTGTTTGCTAAGGGCAGAGATCCAGCAGTGGAAGGAGCTAGATATCAGAGAGCTGGATGGGATGCTTATCTGAAAAGGATATCTACCTAAGCTTTTGGAAGATTGGCGGAATGAAAGGTTGGAAGCGTGTGAGAATGGTGGGGGAAGGAGTTGCAAAGGAGTGTCTGTTTGGAGCAGCATGATGACGTATGAGACGGACAAATAGCCTACTAGTAGGTCCCATAGACTAATAAATCACTTTACATTGGTCGAGCTAAGATTTTGGCTGGCTGAACTGAAATATTCGCAGGTCTTAGTAGGCAGAAATGATTGGTTTTGTGAGTTATTAAACGAACTTCAGGGAGCCAAGCATACAGTCGAATATAGATTGAACTTAGCATATATGAGGAGAATATTATGAAGGACGGAACAAACAGATCGGCTATTCCAGCTAGCTGGATAAATGTTCTCAAACATTGATTATTCTTTATAGTTGATGATCAGCTTGACGTCTGATCTTAGTATTTCAATAGAGATCAACCTGATTTATTGTAAAGTCATTCAATTATGTGATTTTAGAAATAAATAAATCTATAGCTTTATAAAATCTATTTCAGTGAAAAGGTATGTACCAATGGCACAACATCCGAGTGCCTGAAGAGTTTATTATGAGAGGAGTGATTTTGGATCAAGATTGGTTATTAAAAGTGAGGTTAACTTGCGAGGAATTCTAGAGAACCTGAGAAGAAACTGAGGTAAATTGATGGAGAATCTGAAGGGGGATTATGAATAAATTGAGTGAAATCCCAAAAGTATCTAAGCAGAACTGAAAGAGGCTTAAAGGAGAACTCGAAGAACATCTAGCAGAAAAATCGAGAAAGTGCAAATCCAGAACAAAATGCCTGGTAAGAGTCTATAGTTGAGATATCTACGAAATTGATATATATTCCTCCTCGGTGAAGTCTCATTCGGCTCCTCTCCACTTTTCTGAACTTCGAGTACCTCTCTCTCCACCAAATTATCATAAAAGCCCATAAAAATAATGGTTGTCCCATATATGTTCTTCTTCCTCTTCATACCAAATATACTCTCTGTATTTCCCCAAATCTACAAAGCACAGAATTAACATCTATTTCTTTAAGCCTTTTATATACAAGAATATTTCCTCTCATGGAGGAAGAATTTCAGCGTCATTCGCGTACTTCACCCGCATAATCTCAAATACCAATAACCCCACACTAGTAGCAGGAATCGTCGTAGCCGCATTCCGCAGCCATCCATGATATGCCCATCGGAGCCAAGATGTATGCGATTTGGCTTTCATGCGACATACCTGAATATACGTGTCTCTATAAGCAAACCAATATAATTTCATGAAATGTACTGGCCGGGATGTAGCAATATCGTGTGTTTCCAAACGTGAAAGGTGAATACTCTGAATCCTGTCAAATGGGTAGTGAACGAGTTGCAATGCAGCAGCGGCTCCAGCGCCTGCTAGCAGAATGAAAGTTGAAGCAAGGATTTTCCTACTTCTAGTGAGCTCGGCTGGAGATTCCGCTGGGGTGTCGCCAGAGTTAGTGAGAAGCCTGGCACGTCGGAGGAGCCTTTTAGATGACGCAATCACTTTTTCCGCAGCGTGGAAACCCTGGTTCTTTACAGTCTCAAATGTGGAAAAATACAGCCCAAATCCAAGACTTTCCTTAATAAGAGACAAGCCGAAACCGGCAAATACTCCTGAGAAGCCAATCTGACGAAGTTTGTGGATACCGAATTGCCACATGTTTTCGTATTTCCCTTCTAGAAGTTCCGACACGGTGAACCGCGTGTATATGGCGTCCAGTGGCGCAGCAGCCACAGATTGGCATGCTCCCGCGACAAATCCGGCTTGGAAAGTAACCCAGGGCGGGGGTGGCGTATTGAGGGGCGCAGGGGAGGAAGCACCGGGGGAAAGATGCTCTAAAACACTGAGATACGCTGTGTAGAGCACCAAACCAGAGGCAGAGTTTGCTATCAGCGGTGGGAGCACCTGGTTAGGTATAAATTGCCAACCGTATTTCTTTACTGAACGTATGAGAAGAGCTGGCCCGGAATGAGTTGTGAGCTTCCATGGGCCTTTAGTCATTTCGGCGTTTAGCAGCCGGGCCAGTGCAAGGTAGTCGAACCGGGACGGGCGGAACAGTTTTGCCGGGGTTCGAAGGTAAACTGCCGAGATTTGATTCATTACTGCTCGTATACCGGCAGTTGTAGCTCCGACTATCTGATTCCCTTGGTTCCCTTGGTTCCCTTGGTTACCGGACGATTTATCCTCATTTTCACGGAGCAAACTGGCCGGCTGCTGCAAGCGGAATTCTGTGCTCATAATGCCTAAGTTTAGGCCTTCCTAGTGGGCTGGGCAGTGTGGTGAATTACGGATGAATAGCGGGGGATCAGAAGGGAGATCAGAAGGATGTCCGAAGTCGGAGAATCTGGGGTAGCACGCTGCACGCTGAGCGGCGCGGCTTTCCGGTAGTGCCGGAATAACAATATGTGTTTCTAGAACGTTGGAAAATGGTTAAATGGATGGAAAGAGCAGAAATAAGTATGAAAGAAAGCGGAATGTTCGGCGTAGAATCAGTTATCATCGCCGAGAATGTGAAAGCGGAACGAGCGGAACAGCAGGAGGAGATGCGATGTTGATGCCGCAGTGAGACGTCAAGTAGAGTAGGTAAGAGTGGGATGAGACGCCAAGTTGCGTCTAAGAGGAGATGCGATGTTCGAGATTTTTCACTATCTACGGAGATGCCGATAGAGCTGTTGATCGTCAATGGACAGATCAGCTCGGCTCGGTTGCTATTATTGCTTATTATCCGTGTCGTATCTTTACTATCTGACTGTTGCTACTCTGTATCACATCAGTGCGCTGCCACACATCCGGCATGTACCGCATTGCTCGCTTTAGCCGGCTCAGGCCGGCTCTAATGTACCGAGGAGGGTATAAAACCCGGAACTATTCGTCTGAAACCCCAGGAGTGTATATGCGGACTCTCCTGCGTCCCGAACGGTACAGGTCTGAAGAGCCGACGGTGCCGTTTGATCCGCGGACGGTTCTTTTAGCCGCAACGCCTAATCATCTGGCTGAACTTTTGGATGGAGCTGAAAGTCTTCGGGAGAGGAATCCCCATTTAACGGTTGTCGGCTGCATAGTGGACAGTGCCCTTGGAACCTCCGACGCTGTTTCTGAGCTGTGGTTGTCGGAGTCAGTAACTGTGGCGCACAGCACTGAAGCAAGCGATGAGCCGGCGCCGGTTATGGAGATCCCCGATAGTGTAAAGACCGTTTCGGGACGGAAGACATGGAAACTACACGATACCAATTTTACTATAGCATGGGGATCCACGCTTTCTCTGGGTTTTCGGCCCGCTAATACTCTTTTCGTCAACGGACTGCATTGTACTCTCTTCTATATGTCGCCAGACTCTTCCCGGCATAATTATCGGTACCTCTCTGAGCTGACGGTGCAGCTGCCTGCTGAGGCATTGGTAGGTTCTGCAGATCCTGTAGTGACTATTCGGGTCGACGACGAGACCGAGCCGCTTTTCCCCGACGGGGAACCGCTGACTATCACCAGTTGTCACAGGAATATGATAAAAGCGATTAACGGGACTTCCCCTGCTGCCTACCTGGAGAACCACGAGTTGATAAAAGAGCTCCGGTCCAAGGAAACGGAAGTATTTGCTACGATTTTCAACGAGGATTCTTCTCAGCCACACCAGGCGGCAACCTACCGCGTTCTAGCGGGAGGAGGAGGCTGGGGGTCGAAAAGTCACATGCTGGCTTTATCGCCAGAAGCTGAGTTACAAGAGGGGCAGCGAATTGAATTCTCGCTCCTCAGGCCGGAGCGGAAGCTGACGAGGTCCATTACGGAAATACCACGAGACACAGAGCGGAACCACATAGTACTGGAGACGATGAAACCAAGTGTGGGGTTCGGAAGCGGCCCAGTGACTTCCGTGGAGCGTCGAATAGTTTCTAACGTGTTTTCCGCAGGCAGCGAAACAGCATTTTACTTAAACGGATTAAAGCACGATGTGCCAGGAGAGGTAGCTTACATAGACACCAAGCGGTGAACTTCAGTGGTGATTTTTGAGTGGCTATTTACAGATATTTAAGTATTATAACTGTGTAGCATTAGTGTATATACATGGAGTATGGAATCTCGGAGGTGAAGTGGAAATATATATGAGAGAATTCTCTGTAAACAACGCTGTGACCAAACTTCTCAAACAGCAGGCTTCCAGGCTTTCAAAGCTTCAGTTACGCTGTTAATATGTTAGTGGAAACTTTGTAAAAATACAACTGTAATCGGATTTGAGGCTGATAACATACATAGGAGATGCACTTGTGCTGAATCCACGTCTTTCCAACCGATTGAGCTTCGCTGCTGTGCTAGCATTCGTACCGCGGCCGCGCACAGGGTAGCCGTAAGCATGGCGGAGACCCTGGTAAGACCCAATAGTGAATTTACGCATAATATTGTCCCGTACAATCTGTCTAGCTTCTCCTTCAATCTTGTAATTGGACAGTTCAGCTCCCAGTTTCACGATCTGATCCTCTGTCAGCTCGTGCATGCGCATAGCAGGATAGAACCCCAGTTTGGCGCAAATTTCCTGCGCCTGAGCCCGCGATAAGCCATAAATCTTAGTGGAAAGTGCAATCTGTTCTCGTTAGTATATCATCTCACCAGATATATGTCTCCTCGGATTTCTTACCTGCACCGGCAGTTTTCCCTTTATCCGCTTTCCAATAATATGCACAGCCATTTTGGGGGAGTCTTTATGTTGCTTTTAGTAGGAATATAGCTGAACTGAGTCGATTTAAACCGTTTATCTTCACTTCTTCCCGGCCTCTTTATTATTCACTATTCTATCACGAACTACTCGACTCAGCTTGGAGCTTCGAGGAGCTATGGAAATTTCAGGCAGGGTAACTTAGACCTATTTAGTGCTTACGTGATATATTATTAATTGTGCATGTTCCAGCTGCCCCTGAAATGGGACGGACATCACGTCTCGTCGCGAGTGGAATTTAATGAGAATGAGTTAGGGATGTTAAGAGAAATATCTGATTTAATAAGAAGAAAGAAGGGGAAAATACCGAGGAATTACCGGCTAAACGATCACTGCAATCTTCAGGGTTTTGGAAAGTATCATCTTTTGACTCTAACTGTTTCCTGTGCTTCTGTCTGAGCTGCCTGGCCTCCGCTGGTTCGGTAAAACTCTCAAAATATACGATACTATAGGCTTGAGCTCTATTTTCGGCACTTATTTGATCATCTGCTGATCCCCGGTTTACAGGACCTCTTGGACCTCCGAGCTGCTTGCCGCTTGCATTCCCCCACAGCCGTGATGTCCGCGGCGCGGCCACCGGAGCCTCAGAGCTCCGCAGGCACGAGTCCTGGCAAGAAACGCCGGCTTGATCCCTTCTTATCATCTGTTTCAAGCTCTGACCCGTCTGATGGGTTTATGTCTGAATCTGAGATGGAAATTTTCAGTTTTGGTTTGGCCAATGTGTCCGCTGTGATTGGCGATTTGTCCTCCCGTATGGCTGGTGTTGTTTCTCTGTTTAAATCACTGGTTATCAGTGATTCTTCCGCTGAAACTGCCCATACTTCTCCTGTAAATACTCCTCCCAGTATAGCTACACCTCAGAGGTCTTTTGTAAACCCGTCCCATGCCCAGGAGTCTCTACAGCTGGTTGCTGCGCCACCACAGCCTCAGCAGCCTCCCAGTACTATACGTAAAGATATACCTGACGATTCCTGGTCAGAAACTTCCAATGCCAGCCAAACTCTCATCCTCCGTAACCTTTCCATACCTGAACTGAGCAGTTCCACCAGCAGTACGTCTCCCTCCTCGGCCCGCAGCACTCCTGCGGCCTCTGAGCAGACAGGGCTTTCTTTCCTTGATTTCTCCAGACCGCAGGATCCTGATTCGTCGTTAGACACTGATTTATACACGGAGGAGGATCTGGTGGAGATTTCCCTTGAACAGTTCCAACAGTCTGTAGCCCAGAAAGTAGATAGTAGTTCAGCGGGGCCTGTAGCAAGCCCTGTGACGTATCCGGAAGTCCCACGGCCTGTGGCGCCCCCAGCGGGACGGGCGTCGCTGCTTCCCTGGCGGAATCGGCTTAGTGTAGCTGATGAGCAGCTGAAACTTGTAGATATACTCACTCCAGAGTTCAAATCGTATGAAAAAATTAAAGAAGAGCGCCGGAAGCTGCGGGAAACGATACGACGGTTGAAGGAGTCCTTTGAAAGAGAAGTTATCTCTCCACTGCCTCCTGAGTATTTAGAGAAAGTGAAAGCTGCGTACCGAGCTTCAGATGCTCAGGGAGTGCTGGCTGAGGAACCTGTAGTTACACGTGTTGAGCTTTACGCCAGGGACTTCCAGACAATCAAGGGGCACAACTGGTTCAACGATAATATCATAGACTTCTATCTTGGTCTTGTGACTAAGAGATCACGGGAGAACCCTGCGCTGCCGAAAGTGTTCTGCTGGACTACTCATTTCCATTCTAAGCTCCTGCAACACGATTTCAAAGCTCTGGCGAAATGGGTGAAAAGAAAGAAGCTGAACGTCACAGCTTTAGACTATATGTTTGTCCCTATGAACCGTGGGGGCACTCACTGGTATCTCTGTGTAGTTAACAATGTAGAGAAGCAGTTTGATTTCTATGATTCGCTTGGCGGATCCCCTGGCCGAGACTTGGAAGCTCTGGAAATGTTTATGGAACACTGTGCTTCCAATTTGGTAGCTCAGGGGGTTCTCCGGCTAGAAGAGAAAGAGGATTACTCGGCTTATGCTAAAGTAAACGTACGGGATTCGCCCCGGCAGACGAATGCCTTTGACTGTGGCGCATTCACATGCAAAAGCGCTGAAGTGATTGCCCGAGGGAAACCTTTGACGTACACCCAGCGGGATATGCCGCTGATTCGGTTGTGGATGACCTACGAGATACTTACCGGGCGGCTTATCAACTGAGGGCGCAGGCGCCACTGTTATGGGGTATCAGCTGTTGGCTTATGGTGGATGGGGGAGCGAATCAGAGACGCCGAAGGTCGTAGTAGCATATAGGCGTCAGAGTATTCGGCTCTTTGGCCATGGGAGTTGTGAGGATGACGTTTGGAGTTCCTGAAGTAAGGGGGGTGGCATGCATATGAATTTCAGCGATATTGTATTTAATCTGCATTTACTTTAAATAATATATCTATTTATGTGATATTCCTACAGTGCTATTTGGTTGTTATCTGGTTTGAGTAAGGAATGAGGATTAGTAGTTGTGATGCGTAGTCTACGTTTGTTCTTTCTACTATTGTACCTTCCTGTCTTCCTGTACTGCTTGAACATGCAATAAAGTAACCCTTCTACCTCTAGTATTTCAATAACAATCAATATACCCTTGTACTATGTACCTACACTATTTCAAAACAATCCTGACTACCCTACCAACTACTCTTCCTCGTCTATTCTTTCGTAGCTTTCTTCAGCATATCCTTGTTCTTGGCAATGAGTTTCTCGTACTCATTGATGGCATTCTGGCTGGCAGCAATCTTTCCTGCTAAATAGTCGATCCGCTGTCTCACTTCTTTCTTATCGCTAACTCGGAAAAGCACAGAAAACTCTTCCTCCAGCTTTCGGATATTTTCAGTCTGCTTCTTGATCAGTGCATCATACATACTCAGCTCCTGGGCGGGGTAAGTTATCGGATGTTCCGCCAAAGCTCGGAAACTCGCCCGGTAAAGCGGCTTCCCAGCTGTTACCGTTTTCGCTAACCCGTTTTCCCTCTGAATCCTCACTAGACCTTCCTGTTCCAAGGCATCTAAAGTATCAGCTGCGCCTTTGAAATTAGGATCCAGCATCAGCATAGGCACAGAGATACATTCTTCCTTAGCCAGAGCTTTAATAAGCACCCAAGTCTGTCCTGGAGTCCAATGTTCTGAAGGTCTTACGAGGAACTTCTGTAGAATCTCTTCTGATCCCTGGATAACCATTTCAGTCATTGCCTTCTTTGGAGGTTCTCCTGACTTTACTCGGCGCACAAATGCTTGCAAATCCAGCAATCTTCCTCCTACAAGATCAATAGCAGCCTGGAAATCTGCACTGTTCAGCTGAGCCGGTTTCTCTTCCTCGGCATTTCGGGTAGAGTCCTCCGGTTGCAGCTGATTCCGCAGATAACTGTAAGCTGCTTCTCGGGATGCGTCGGCTAGAGGAACGTACTTGAACACGTGGTTCGGGAGTGACTCGTTCAGCAGTTTCGGCGATCCCACGTCTTCGGTGATGAAAATCACATGAGCCAGGTTTGCAGATATCAGCAAAGCAGCCCAATCTGCAAGCTCTTTATATACAAACGAGTTCTGCTCGGCTTTCCGCCTGTACCTATCAATTACAACTACGGGTTTCGACTCGGGATGGGCCTGAAGATAATCTTCTTCCTTCCCTGTGGCCGTGGAGTCTCCTTCAGATAACTCCTGTGATCTTTTAGCTAGCGAGATGTGTCTGATAGCAGCCATCACGTTACCCAGCACAGATCGCAGCTGTTCTTCCGGTGACACTGCCATACCAGCTTTCTGTCCTGTGAGTCCCTGGACTATCAAATCCAAGAACTGAGAAGCAGAATTGATCCAGGGGAATACAGGATAGTACGACACTTCGTGAGAAAGCGTGGAAATAAACTGGGCGTCCGTACGGGCCTTCACCAGCTTATCACAGTCTAAATACAGCACATTCGGCCTGTCCTGGAGTACATATTTACATACTAACTCGTGTTTACCTGTTCCACGAGGTCCCATCACTACAATGAAAGTATTTACGTTTTCCTGGAGCCACAACTTCAGTTCGGCGATTTTATCTTCTCTGTCAGACCAGAGACGGTGGAATGAGGATCCTGTGATCTCACTGGTTTGGAAAAACCGATGGAATCCAGCAAATGATCTCTTTGTATATTCTCTGAGTGTTTTAAACAGTTTATAGTCAGCAAAGTTCAAATTCCCACGGATATGCTGTTCTATAAACCAGGTACGAATGGGATCAAAGATTAATACAAAGAAAGCTGCTGCTAACGCTAGAATAAGTGGGATAGTTATACGAGAATGGGAGATAAGGAAGTCCCGTACTACGTGGGCTCTTACGATCGGCTCATACTGTAAATGCAGTGTCGTATCTCGGAACCGCAAGCCGTTCAGACAGTTCCGGGAGCACGCAGCGGCTCGGAACTCGTCAAATGATACAAAAGCATGACGTGGTAGATCTTTTGTGCCAGGCGGGGGTAATACAATATCCAGCAAACATCCGTACCGTCGGAATAGCAAATACAGTTCTTCCTCTGTCAAATCCGGGCCTTCAAACACTACTTTGATCTTCGAGCTCGGGTATCTCCGCAGATCTTCTACCCAGGGGACTCCCTTTACAGCGTAGCAAGAAATAGAAGCAGCAGGGTTAAACCAGGGCCTACGGTTCTGCTGGTTCACTGCGGACTGCATAGTCCGTTTAAACGCTGTCGGCGACCTGTCGGACGGCACAGTGAGCACCGCGAAAGCCCCGCCGTCTCGGTACACCGGTACGATTGACTTGGCTACTACTTTCTCCCGTAGATCTTCTGGGATGAGTTCTGTGTTGATCTGCCGCAGTACTTTGTCGGAAGTCTGGCCAAACAGGTTGCGGACTATCCAGTGCCAAGCCATGAGGACGCCGCCTTGTACGGGGAACACGTTGTCGAAATAGAAGAGCATTTGGCCCTCATCTATGGTTATACGGCCTGATCTGGCGGTATCTCTGCCCATTTCTTCGACTTCTTCGCGTTCGGAGTCCACTGCGGGGGCGTCGGTGAAATGACGGGTCGGGAATTGGAATTGTGGCGTTGATAGGTGATTTTGTGGCCATTTTCTCGGAATAAACCGGAACGGAACGCGGATTCCATTGCGGATGCCGAGGCGCACCGCAGGACGAGTAAGGAACATTGCTGGTATCGGCGGGGCCGCAATTACCCAACAAGCGGAGTCAATTTCGAAGCAGCCGGGATCTGGTGAGAGAAACCACGGGATTTAGCACTGTTTAGAGTGAATCACGGGGGAGAAATCAAAGAAAAGAGCGGAATGGAAAGCCGAGATGGGCCGAATGACCTCATAGGATAAGCGGGCCGGGGGCGGTTGAGAGGAGACTTGAAGTGTGGGCCGAGTGATAAGTGGAATAAAGATTACGTGATCTGAAATGGGGAAACAGTGGGTCGATCATTGGGGATCATCGGGGGTCATTAGAGGTGGAAAGAAGGGTCAAGAGAGTTGTTGCAAGACTACAGATGGTTTTTGTATTGGTAAAGGTTTACAAATGGTTGTAGCTGTTGGAGCTGTGGTTATAGTAGAGGTGATAGCTCGGCATAAATGTAGAGCTCTCGGTGCTTATTATCTTATTACGTGATCTGAAATTGGGTTTTACTGCAGGCCTCGCAATTCCGAGAAAAGCGGGAACTTCGGCTCTCCTCTCGTAAATCGGGTAGAATGGTATAGCAGGATAGTGGGAGATTATATGAGCAATTGAGGTGTTTTGGGGACAAAATTGCGGGTTTAGAAGGTTTCTACGGTTTATAGGATGTTCAAGTGATGTACTATGCTTTGATATTTGTTGCTGAGAGTCTGTAGACGACAATTGAGGCTCTCCGCCCCGAGCCTCGGTGTATATTTGCCGTGCTGAAGCATTTCAGCGTCACATTTTCGCTTCTTTGGTTTGAGATTCCGGTTTTCCCGGCTCAGCGGCGTGTATTATTGGAGGTTTTGACTCCTCTGTTGTATTAGTAGACTCCTCGGCTTCTGCTTCCGCTTCGGCTTCGGCTTCTTTAGTTTCTAGTTCGGCTTTCTTAGTGCCCACTTCTCCGTCTCCCAGCTCGTCCTTATCGGATTCCTCCTTCTCCCCCTCCTTCTCCCCCTCCTTCTCCCCCTCCTTCTCCCCCTCCTTCTCCCCCTCCT
>JAKTRH010000124.1:0-37829 GCA_030579575.1 Sporopachydermia lactativora
GGGACAATTGAAAATAAAAATTGATTAATAATTGATTACGTAATATTTAAAAATAAAAAAAACAAAAGAAAATGTCAAGTCCAGCTTCAACTTCAAGTGATAATACTGCGCACGCTCAACACCCGCCTCGGTCTGTCGGATATTCCGCTGCGATCTTCGTACTTTCAAGCTATTTTTAAGCTATTTTTAAGCAGTATTTTGGCAGATTCTTAGCATGAACACTTACATCTCATCACTAAAACTCTTCCTACAGCACTATGTCCGTCCATACTTCGTCATTCTCAGTATCATTTCGTCAATCAATACATTTTTCACTTCATATTACCATCTATACCCATTCCCTGTATTACCTCTTCATTCTATGTTCAACTGTTCCAGCCTCGGATCCGAATTCTTCATGGCTATCATGTTTACCACCGGCACATTCAGCATACACAGTATTTTCTTCCCACCAAACCAGCACATACGTAAAACACTTTCTTCAGGTGCTGCAAACGGCTCAAAATAAACCACATCATTCTCATCCAGTTCTACTCCGTTCACAGATATAGCCCGGTTCACTACAGTTTGAGGAACCACTACCGTATCGTCAAGTAACACCTTCTCATTAGCATTCAGTTCCACTATGTGAAGTCGAACCCCACTCAGTTCACCAAGGGCCAGCTTCAAACTGAGTCCATCGTGGTCAGAACCGACTTGTGACATATTAGACTGCACAGAATAGAACATCTCTTTCTCTTTTATCTTCCCCAAGTCACCTGCAATAATCTCGTAAAACAGAGAATCAGGATTCCGATCGCTATAAGCTCGGCATTGACTATTCGGATTCGTGAATACAGAATGGAATCGTGGATCCAACTCAATGGGGATATAGTCCACTGATTTCGACCGCAAGTCTCGTACATACTGCCTCAAATACAGTGGCTGTTTATACTGATATCTCCAATCCAAAAAATAGAAATCACTCCAGGAGGATACTTGAGAGAACAGAGATCGTGCAGTGAGATCGTAGGATCTTCGGCCGGAAAACGGGTACAGCGAACCCCGAGGCCGGAAAGCACAAGTACTATTTGGGAAGTTCGCAGACACAGGAAATGAGCCCCCCTCGTCATCCACAAGGAGTCGGAGTGGACAAATACTATTATATGTCTTGCTAACCTTATGCCATATTGTAACTGGCAATAATGGAGCTTCAACTTCAGTTCTGTTCTCACGTGGACTCATCACACTCCTGCGCTCGCTGCCGCGAAGCCTCAAAAGCGGGTGAATATTCAAATCGCGCCAGAAACGGGATCGCATATATCCCACTTTCTTTCCTTCAAAGGCCTCAAGCAAAGTATCGTATGCTACATGATAAAAATCACCGAACCCCACCAGCACGCTGCCCAGTGAGGATTGGAGCAAACGCTGTTTTGCCTGTTGAAGCAGCGGATAATCGCTGTCAGTATCAACCGTAGAAAGTTCCGGTTCAGCATCTCTGGAAGCATCGGAAGCCCTTGTGGAGATATGTACCGAATCACTTGTCACATCGGATAAATCGGCCAATTTTTCCGACTTTTCCGCCTCTGCTGTCACTGCGGTCGTGATAGCCGGTGTTTTACGCCGCTTTAAAGCATCCCGCTCCGGATTGTACCAAAAGGGATGCCCCTCAGTGGAGAATACAAAGTTAGACATCTCGTGATTGAGCAAATTGCCCTCATCAAAAGTCAGGTATAAATACTTTAAAGTCTCTGATAAGACAAAGCTATCCATTTTATCCTCTAAGATACCCGTCACAACGTTCTTCACAGAAGCAAATCCGCACTTCCGTGTCCGCAGATTCGCTAAATCTTCCAGTACAGCCCGTGCAACCTGTAGATAGAAAGGATCCCGCGTTGCTCGGTATAAATAGTAATTTGATTCTATAAACTCGGGCCGCAGCGGATACCACGGCAGGCTTACTGATCTATCTACGTCGTCTTTTGCGGAGTTCCCTGAACGCGGCAGGAACCCCCATCTCTCTGGAATTGCACTATACGTATTCCAGATTTTGAAATACACCATATGAAGCTTGACAGCGTCGTCTATGTCCCCATTGAGAACCTGTAACGTAGGGAAGAAAGCAGCAAGAGAATCAATCCACTTAATAGGAAATGGACTTCCGTCTTGGAAGTCAAAATTACGGTATATCCAATCATCTAATCCGTGGACACGAACAGCTCTATATGCTTTCTGAAATACGTCAATAGATGTGTCGTTATTGAACAGAATCCCATGCTTCAAAGCGTACTCATAGAAGGAGTCAATACTTGCTCCTATTCCAGTCATTGTCGATATCCATTCACCAGAATGAGGATCAACGTCCATGGGCACAGCGTCAATCTCTGACCGGCGTGCCCACAGTGCATGGAATGCCGCTGTAGCCCGTTGCTCGTATACAGAGTTGCCAGTAAGCTTAGAAAGCAAAGTGAACTCCAAAATGAGACTCCCAGCACCGGCAGTACACGTTTCGCCTGTAAGTTTAGAACTACGCAATCTACGATCGTACGGATGGCGTAAATTTACGCGCGGTTCTGGAATTCCCGAAGAAGTTTCAAAAGCTACAAGCAGCCTATCGGCTATTTCAACTGCTCGATCTAAGAGAAACCCATCATAATCTGGTATAGATACTCCAAGCCGAGGTTCGGAAGCATAAAAATGAGCTGAGAGCAGTCCACCGATAACTCGGATTGTAGTCTCAAATACCTGTACTATACGGTCCGAATCTGATTTGAAAAACGACTCAACCAGCTTTACAGTTTTAGCAAATGTTTCTCTGTCTCCCATTACTGCCAGAGTGTCTATACTGTCTACGGCAGTGAGCATGAATTCGCCGAGAGCGTCGTTGTGTCCCACATCAAAGATATCGCTGTTTGGCACCCGAGGAGTGCACGATAGCGGGCCCACTTCGTCGTACGGAAATCCATGAGTTATGTAAGCATCCAAGCCATGGTATACGAGGTCTCGGGTAGTATTTTTCAGCTGTTGCAGTTCTAGCGGAGAGAATCCCTGGGAAGGGGGAAAAGAGAAGCATAAACAGAGTGGAAGTGGGAGTATAAGAAGGCAATAGAGGATACAATTTAGTGGGGAATGCAAGGCGGGAAACATTATAGAAAGTAGTATAGTAAAGACAGCCAGGGTAGGGAAGGAGATTAGGAGAATAGGGGATCAGAAGATCAGGGGAAATATAGGGGACAGCTACAGTTTGGGATTCGTTTGTTTTCCGTTTGATAATCTGCTTTTCTGCTTTTACAGACTGACAGCTTATGATACGCGGGAACAGTCAATACCTGAATAAAACAAACTCCGTGGGAACGTACAATCTCATAAAACAGAGAACGATCTGCTACTGATTATGATATATGAACTTCCAAAAGAAAAGGGGAGATCAAAAAGTCCAATGGTGAAATCTGATAGCTAACTGAAAGTCCCAAAGAAGTCCCAAGCCCTAAGCCCTAAGCCGTAAGTCCTAAGCCGTAAATAGCAAGCAAGAGAAACAGAATTATAACAGCAAAACCACCGCACTACCAACATCTGCTGGATTTTTCCACAACCTGATAGAATAGCTAAGCCTTTAGAATACCCCTGAACCTGTTTGAAAGCTCAGTACTGCCAAACAAACGGGTTGTTCCAGAATTGCCGTAAAAGCTTTAAAAGTTCCCTTTAATCCATAAATCCATAAATCCATAGATCCATAGATCCAGTTTAAACAGTGGGAAATGAAAACCTTTCTGACGCTCAATTCCGCTCAGATGATCCCAGCTGTTTCTGCCAGTATAGCAAACAGTCTATAAATATTACCCCCTGATTATCTGCTATCCAGCTAGTTGAATTTCTGTCTTATCTGTCCTAACGGCATGTCATCTAACGGAATGCCGATCTGCTAAGAGTTAGCGTGGGCTACAATCGAATTCCGAGACGTATGAGTGTCTTACGCCTTCCGTGAGGTAACAATACTAATAATGGCAGTCTGGGGTTTCTATAGCTAAGCGTTCCAAGCTTTTAATCCCCGGAGTTGATGTTATTCTGCTGATTATCTCAGTTTTCCATCTCCATAAATGCGATTATCAACGCATTTTCACGTTCAGCTTGGGAACACCGCGTCTCCTCCTGAAAAGCGTTCAAATGAAGTGAGACGTAAGATAGAATGTCCGGGTAACACGTTTTTTCCGAAAACAATCAAATTTTTCACTGGTGACTGGCGATGACGCAAATATATGCATCTTACCTGCAACATGTAAAATATCTATTATAGTAATAATGCACTCTATATGCACGATTCACTAAGGTCAAAATTCATCAAAATCCAATGATTTACAAGAAGGCGAACGATGAAGCGGAATGTCAAGCAGTAAATAATTTAATTCACGTTAAACTGTTATCATATTAACACTGCAATACCCACATTTACTGCAGTAAATTTTCAGAAACTTCACTTTTTAAACGCAACCACTGAACTCCCGCAGCGCACTACACAAAATGGTTGAACTCACTCAGATTGACGACGATCAAATTAATGATTTCGAAGCCGCAGCTACGAATGAAAAAACTGAAACTTTCGGTGAATCCGACGCCGAATCGGACTTCGATGACGACGACGACGATTTTGATCTTGAAGATGAAACCCTGCTGGAAAGAATTGCCGCTTTGAAAGACATTGTACCCCCTGCTACTCGTGACGTTATTGCAGATTCTGTTACCTCAGTTATCTCTGCCACTTCCTCTGGTTTAACAGGATTAGGCAGGTTTGCGTGGCTCATCACATCGACTACTTTGCTGCTTGGTATCCCGTTTTCTCTCACTGTGCTGTCTGAGCAGCAGGCAATGGAAATGGAGTCTGAGATGAAGTTAGCTGATAGTACTAATGAACTTTTGGCTCCTGGAGCTTCAGACGCTTTCCAGCCTTTGCCTGGCGTGGCTAAGGCTTGAGGGTTATCCACGTGATGGTAGGACTCAGTGTGGGACTGGAATAGCTTGCTGAGATTCCCACAAGTGGTATGTTCGGTTGACGAACTCTGCGTGTAGATAATGGAACTGTGCGTTTATGAAGAAGAAACGATGTATAGAAAGGAAGCTGTTGTATGAGAATTTGTAGGTTTTTATCAGGTTGCCGTGATAGTTGTGCGGTCCTGTTCCAGGGATTTGGGGGGCTGCCGTTGGATGATGCTAGGAAGTTTATTCTTCTGCTGATAGTGAAATCGTAGAAATTATTATATATAATGAGACGTAGCAACTCTGGGGACCATTTAGTGAGTTCCCGGCATATTCCTTGTTCATTTTGTTGATCTTACGAATTTATATGAGCTCATGACGAATATTTGACATTATATGTGCTGCTTAAATGTTAATATCCATCTTTTTCATTTTCATTTTCATACTCTGCTCCAGCTCTAGCTCTAAATATCCATTCTTACAACTAGAGTTTTATACTCTTTTCAGCTGCAATGTTGTATTTTATATATATCTTCGCGACTGTTCTCCTTATCGTTAGGCTGGAGTTTTGTATTCCAATTGCTCCTGTCCCTTTCCCTCACCCTACAATCCTACAATCCTGCATCCTACAATCCTACAACGCATCATTCAGCCAAGCAAACTTCATTGCTAATCTAAATCCCAACTATCTAACAATTCTATCCACAACTACATTCTACAACTCTCATCTAAGATTATCCCTCCAGTTTCTCCACTATCTATGCATCTCTTCATCGTCTCTGGTCCTTCAATCTCACTCTGTCTTCTTATGCTTGATACTCAGACACCAGATGTCCAAGTAAGTAGTGATTTCAGTGATAATCTCCGTGATAAACATCCCGTAGATACCCAAACTCAGTCCAAGCCCAATAGACACCAGAGTCCCAGAAATCGTGGGCTCATCGAACCCCCAAACTTTCTCCAGCAAATACGACAGCACAATCATCACCGGAGGGATAAACATCGGCGCATTGTACATGGGGAACGGCTGCAAAGTCAGATGTGCTACTATAATTCTTCCTACAGAGAAAGCGCACGTTGCTGCAATCATACACATGAAAACAATACAATACTTCTCTACTACCGAGGGGAATAGCAGTGCCCACAGGAATGCCGTGCTGTAGTAAGCGAAAAACGGCACATGACCCCGTAAAGCAGCAGCCATATCTACTTTCCCTGCTTTAGCATGTCGTCTGACGTTAGAAGGGCACGATAGGATATTAAAGGAAAGCCCAATACCACCTACAACCATATTAGCATAGGAAAGAGAGAAATTTGTCAGGTAATACTGCAGGCACTTCGGGGCAAACTGAGAGACAGTTAGCAGCCATTCAGGCGTAGATCTACCTATTAATTCCCATACAGGAACTGTCCAAATATGAGAGCCGTAAGCTGCTGAAATAAAGTGAATAACAATAATAACCAAAATCCCCTCTACAGGACCTGAACACGCAGAAAGATAAAGCGTCCCAGTGTAGTATTCTTCCCAAGTACTGAGGTAGAAGTTGGTCAGAGTAGCAAGCTGGGTAAACAGGAGTTGCCAGCCGTATCCTATGCCAGTAGAAGAAGCAAATATGATCACGCACAAACTGGTATTGCAAGCGTCAACACAGTGATCAAATAACTCTCCCAGGGGCCCTGACTGGCCTGTACGACGCGCATGTGTCCCATCACAAGCGTCAAACGTCTGGTATAAAAACAGACCAATGCCATACAGTATGTAAGCCCATGACGGAGACGGCTGGTCCAGCGTAGGGTCCAAAACTAGGCATATAATGAGGTCAGTAACGATGAATAGGAATCCTAGCAGAGTTACCAAGTTTGGTGCCATCCATAGTGGGAAGATCTTGACAAACTGCAACCAGAAAGGTTTCAGGACATATTTCGTGACAATTGAGTGGTCCTCGGACGAGTATTTGTACTTTTTCAGGTTCGGCAGCGCCGAGTAAGGGATAAAGACGCCCATAGCGATGATAGAAAGAGGGGAGAGTTAGGATATGTTAGGATAGGATAAGGTACGATAAGATAGGATAAACTGGTAAAGCAAATTACCCGAGGATCCCTAAAGAAAGACCTATAAAGCACACAGTTTACAGTAACCAAATATTGAGTCCTAACAGCTGGAATCGTCGGTATATAAGAGGTTCCCTTAGAATGTCCGGTGGTGTCTCACTAAGGATACAGGGAACTTGCCTGGCTTTACCGGTAAGATTGCTAAGATCCGTAGAGTCCAGCTAGATAGCTAGATGGGTTATAATCTGGAAAGGTTGATAAAACAGGAGGAAATTCAATAAATACACTGTATTTCCAGTTGAATTTCACCCTCAAATGCACAGATTACCCAGCAAAACCAGTCAAAAATAGCAATTTCTCAGCTCAGAGATAACAAGTACTCCAAGCTTTGAGACTCAATTGAGGAGCGAAACTCAGGTGAATACGATTATTTGCTAAGAAACTGCTTCCCTCACTCTCACAGCAGTATATATCTTCTACCTTACGAGTCGGAAAAATGTATTAAACTACTTTCTGAATGCTCAAACCAGAATTTCGCTCGAATATCGCTCGAAAATCCCGAGAAATCTGTGATGTAATCGAAGCTTCTCGGCAGCACCTGTGACGCACGGCCGTTGGACAGCGAAAGACAAGCTAAAGATAGCAAATACAAGCGGAGATCGCACAGATTGCAGTCCTATAAACTCAAGGAACCGTCCCGACGAATCACTAAACTCATAAAGCCTCTGCAACCGCTTCCGCCGGGATACCCGTCGCGGATCCGAGAGAACCCGATGGAATCCGCTTCGTCCTCGGGCTTAATGCGGAGGAAATGTACGTGTTTTGAGACGGGAATTAATAGATTATGGAATCCAGAAAGGAACCCCCCATTTTTTAATATCTGTCAGCCGCCTTCCGAGATGAGACGTAAAGGTATAATCGCGGCTTATCGGCGCGGGGGGACGGAATAAAAGCCGAACCGACCGACTATCGGAACGCCACAAAAGGATATAAGCGACATCTGAGCGGAGATCACAGAACCACAGAACCACAGAACCACAGAACCACAGAACCACAGATACAAATACAGAATGCACGGGCTGTGTATGCGTTCTTATACTGCTGATTAATGCGATGCGGTATTTGTAGGATTACTGCCGCCCCATCCGATCGGAGCGGGACGCCGCTGAGCGACCCCGCACGGCCGTCCGCGGCAGCGGCAAAGCAGCGGGCCGCATCTGTGGCGCACGGCGCGGCTGCCATGCGTCCCTCGGCGTCTGCAGGAGCACAACGCCGCGCTTCCGAAACTCAAGCTGCCGATCAGAGAACTATACGAGCTTTACGCCGCACCTCTGCTGCTTCCGCTGGTTCGGGGACTACCCCGCTGTCTACCCCGCTATCTGCACCCATGGCACGCCACGTTTCCGGTCCCGCAGCCCCGAGTTTACCCCGCATTGAGCCGGGATTGCTGTGTATTTCCTGTTGCTCTCATATGACTCTGAAACCCCGGATGCGGCTTCTGTCGGCTCTGCAGGACCGACGGAAGTACCAGCGGCTTGTGGATTCTGTTTTGGACCGAAGCATTGGGCCGGAGGCGTCGGAGAAGTATATTTTAGCCGATTCGGGTGGCTCAGCTGATATTCAGCCCCCGGAAACGGATAAATTGGCTCCGAGCCGAGCCGAGATAGCGGCTTTGGCGGCTCGGTTGTTGCAATTGCAAGTACAAAGCCGTGTGGCTCGGACGGAAGGTTTCCGGGCTCGGATTTCTGAGCTGCGGACAGAAGTGGCGCAGCTCAAGGTTAGAAATGAGGCTTTAAATCGTCAGGTTGACCGAAAACGGCAATTATTGAGCAAAACTGTGGCTATTAGTGCCTCTGAATGTGGCGCAGTACTGAAGCAACGTCGAATAGCCGTGGAGGCGCAGCGCACAGCTCTGGAGGCGCAGCTTTTGCCGAGCCTCAGAGACAGACAAGCCATAGTATTACAGGATCTTATGAGAGCGTTTGCCGTCAGACGGAAGCAGCTGAGGCGCAGTAGTGGAACCGATAATCCGAGGGCTCCTCGGCTGTTTTTTGCCGCAGGCGCAGTACCCGATTTGGCCCGTGTGGCGCAGCATTCAGTAAAACATATAAACGCAGTAGTAGAAAGAGTAGCGTTCTTTATATACTTTGTAAGCCACTATTTCCGATTCCGGTTACCGTTCGGCATTCAGCCCCCAGGGAACGGGCAGGCTGCGCCACTTATTGCCCGGAGGTATTCGCTGCTGCTGCCTGTTGGCGAGGACGGCGGATGGCCCGCGGGGCTCTCACGCGCAGAAGCAGCCGAATGGGCGGCAGCAGTCAGTAGGCTTTTGTGGGATGTGGCAGTGTTGGCGCGGGAAGAATTCCGAGCGGCGCCAACAACGTATGCTGAGGTTACCGATTTGGACACGCTGTTTGTGGCGTTGCTACTGGGTATGGCGGAGGAGCCGGCAGAAACCGCGGAAGCGGGGGCGGAGGCGGAAAGAGGAGATTCCGGCAGGCATCGGAGCGGTATCGGAAGCGGAAGTAAAAACCGAGCCGAAGGTGACGGAACTGGGAGTAGGAAAACAGGAGAAAAGGGTGTAAATTCGGTGATATTGTGGCGTCAACCTGAAATGGCAGTGGCTGAATTGCAACGGATATTGGAAACTGCGCTTGTGCCGCGTCTGGCTCGACCAGTGCGGGAAGTACGGAAGAGGAGTGCCGGGCCGGGGGCTGAGAAGGAGAAGGAGACGGAGACGGGAGTAGGGGAGAAGTGGTTGCTTGTTCCGTAGTTGTGGCTGGGATGGAGAAGGAAGGAAGGAAGGATGGAAGGAAGGAAGGAAGGAAGGAAGGAAGGAAGGAAGGAAGGAAGGAAGGAAGGAAAGGGGATTTTATGCGTTTGAAAGTTTCGTAAATCCTGCCATATTGGAAGCTGAAGAGACATTTGTATACTGGAAGGTACCGCCTATTTAATATCATTTAGAGGGCCTATAATGAATTGCAAAAGACGAGGAATAAATAATATGTAAGCTGCTTGGTACTTGTAGAATTTAAATGAATTGTGGGCCAGGGATGGAAGGATAATGACAAAAGGAGTGAAGAACTGGCAAGGAAATGGAAAAACTGCTACAGGTTAATGAGGAAGAGAAAAGAATGAAAAACTAGGGTGTAATCTGTGAAATATATATATGAAACTATGGTGTATTACGAGGAATATGTATCTATGGGGTTCTATTGACACGAATTACAGGACAGCACAGCATCTGGTAGATTGCTGAATTACTGCTTTGATCTCACAAGAAAAGTACCTACAGAATAAAGTGGAGCAAGAGAGCAGATACTGGAAACAAAGCGATAAAGCAAATTACGGTCAGAAGAGACGATGAATTGCTGTTGAGGGGCTGAGAGGGTCCTGTGTGGTTTGGGGGGTCTCCTGTCGAAAGCCTTGACTGTATGGGTGATGGCTGTTGAAGGAAGTGGCATTAGCTGAATGTGGAATGAATATTACATTTGACAGTTAGTACTATTAGATGAGTATCTTGCGTATGGACAAATGTTGCGGTACTTGGTTTTCTGGATTATCCATTTTTTCAGTGCGAATAACAGGGTTCTGCGGTTTCTGTTTATTCCTTTCAGAGTGAATAACAGGTTTCCGCTTATTTTACTCATACATTTCGGCTTATTGTCAAAAGCTTCACCTTTCTTCGTCTTTTCTGGCTCATACTGCGGTTAAATCGTCTCAAGTGTATAGAATACCTGTGTATAATTATAAAGTCCATACTGTTTGGTCTCCCATCATGGTAACCGAGGAGAAAATCCAATAAATGGAATATTTTGTACCGAACTATTGAGTGAAATTACAAGCCGCAATTCTCTCTTTCATCTGGTTAATCATTTACTTCCTTAATATTTGTTTTGACGGAGTGGACCCGATTTAAGGAAATCCTTGGATAATTTGTCGAAACTCCTGTCTTTCCCCATATTTGATTCTTCAGTTTACTTGTCAATGACTTTCAACTGTTTCTCTGTGCTTCACTAATTCATTTCTACAGCCAAGAAGTAAGAGAATAAAACAGGATAATGAATGCAATTAATAGCAAACTTGTCTAGTTTTACTGTAACCTTCTACCGACTTGGCAGACTGTTTCCGGGTATCTTATTCTCCCTTTTGCTGTTATGCAGTGCTTGGTGTTTCTTCTTCTCTACGATTTTGATATTTTCTTTCTCCTTTCATCCTCATCCTCTCCTCCTCTTCTTCTCCTCCTCGTACCTCTTCCTACAACTCAACTAACGCAATGCATTATATCAACTACTACTATTCCTACTTCTACTCCTACTCCTTCTCTACAATTCATCCTTAGTAACAGCATGAATTGCCTCAGCCAGGTACTTCACATTGCTAGAAGTAATCCCAGCAATGGAAACACGCCCATTGCGAGTAAAGTAAATAGAGTAATCCTTAGCAAGAGTATCAACTTGCTCAGGTTTCAATCCAGTGAAGCAGAACATACCAATCTGAGAAGTGATATGATTCCAGTTCTTCTTAGATCCTAATTTCTCTAAATTCTCCTTCCACAGAGCTCTCATAGAGTTCATTCGATCAGCCATACCCTTCACTTCCTGCAGCCATTGCGCCTTGAGTTCAGGATCATTGAGAATCTCAGCAACAATGCGAGCTCCGTGAATAGGAGGATTGGAGTATAAAGGACGAATTACAATCTTTAATTGAGAGTCGATTCTCGCTTTTTCTTCAGGAGACTCAGCTACTAACGAAAATGCTCCAACTCTTTCTCCGTACAGTCCCATATTCTTGGCAAAGGACTGGCAAAGAGCAATCTGATGTCCCTGAGATACGAAATATCTCACTGCATAAGCATCTCTAGCACAGTCTCCAGAAGCAAAGCCCTGATATGCCATATCGAAAAACGGGAAAAGCTGTCTATCTTTACATACTTCAGAGATCTTTCTCCACTGTTCAGGGGTAGGATCTACGCCAGTAGGATTATGAGCGCAAGCATGTAGTAAAACAGCTGATCCCGAAGGTAAGGAACGCAAATCCTGAATTAACCCATCGAAATCAAGTGAAATAGTAGCAGAATTATAGTATCTATAAGTGCCTACTTCCAATCCTGCTTCAGTGAATACTGCAGCATGATTGGCCCAAGACGGTTTGGGAATGTAAATAGATTTAGATGGAAGAAATTTAGCTAAGAACTCCGCTCCTACTCTTAAAGCTCCTGTACCGGAGATAGTTTGAGCTACTGATACTCTTTTAGTCAATAACGGCTCAGAATCTTCTCCGTACGCCAGCTGTAATGCTGCTTTATTGAATTCAGCAATCCCTAAAATAGGAGCGTACTCTTTATCGAGATTTCTAGCTAAAAGTCTCTCTTCAGCTGCTCTTACACTGGGCAGAACGTACGGTTTGCCCTGATCATCACGGTAAGCCCCTACGCCGAGATTGATTTTCTTTTCAAAAGTGTCCTTCTTGAAGTTCTCAGTGATACCGAGGATGGCGTCTGGGGGTCCCATTGGGACGTTTGCCCAGGTGGATTTGAACGCTACGGAGACGGTGGGGGCGGCGCGGGCGAAAGCGGCCCGTGGGGTGAGCGTCAGGGCTCTTCGGGAGGCGATTCGGAGCATTGTGGCTGGGGGTTAGTAAGGGAAGGAGGGGAGGGAATGAAGGGATGGAATAAAGGGATAGGGGAAGTAATAAAGTAAGGGAAAAAAGTATACTATATGGGAAATCTCAAGTGATATCTTTAACCAATCATTCAGCCTGCTGATAAGAGAAATCACTGAATTGAGAAGTTTGACTTAATGGCTATGAAAAAGTGGTTTGAATACTTTTACAGTATAAAATTCGGCAATTCCGCTGTCAATTCCGAGTTCCGAGTTCAGAATTTCGGAGTTTGGGCGGAGAAACTTGGAATTTAAACAAAAAATCCTCAATATCTCTTTATAACTGTCTTTCTCTCAATATCTCCATAATCAGCAATCCGCTATGCTGTTTCTTCTCTTCTTTTCTCGTATTTCACGCAATTGAAGGCTTCAGAATTGCATAGCAAGAAAGCTTTGAAAAAGAGAGAATTGGAATAACCGAAAGCGACGGTTTCCAGTGAATTTTCAGTCCTTCCGTCTTCCCGTCTTTCAGTCTCCTCAATTAACATCAGAGGATTATTAGAAACCAGTAAAAATCACCGAAAACCAGCGAAATATCACCATAAACCAGTAAAAACAGGTCAAAATAGCCATTATGGCCATTTCAACTATTAAAACCCATTAAGCCAACTACAACATGCCTCCCTGGTCACATGAGAAAGCCAGAACAGGCCAATAGCCTGAATTATACGATTTCCATCCTCATTATATCCCTCAGTCTTTTCCTATACTTGATTTCTCCCTCAATTATCCCTTTCAATTCCTCATTATCACCTTTTTACTCACCTTATAACTGCTGATGATGACACTCTTAACTACAGAGCAAACACGGCAAGCAGGCAACACGGCAATTGATAAATCAGTCAGAAAAACCAGTCAATCAATCAATAAATCAGTCAATCAGTCAATTAACTGAATATCCTGAATATCCTGAATATCCTGAATACAACTGCTAGGAAGTTCAATATGTACCTCTAGGGAGAAAAGAGTCATTAGGGATCGGTGGGTCCGGAGACACAGGGAAGTTCAGACGGGTCGTTCCGGTAAGATGATGTGATGTGTACGGTATGCGGGTGTGCTGTAGGTGTGCTGCGGGTATTCTGCGGGTATGATGTAGGTTGTGCAGGTGATTGAGGGTGAGCGATATTAGTGGGGGAGAGGAAGGTGGAGATGAGCAGTGGGTAAAGTGGTAGAAAGCGGTATGATTGTGTATTAGAGAAGAGATTCAGTAAGCAGGTATTACTGTCGTATTCTCTATATTGTAAAAGAAGGTATTATATGCTGCCGATACCAGATAAGTATCTGATGAAACTTGCTAACTTAACTTATGTCTCTCATGTATGTTGCTGCGGGTCCATGCGCCCCCTGCATGAGCGGGAGAAATCAGATATGGCATCGCACCCGACTAGCCGGCTGAATACTCCGAGGGCCAGCCAGCTGACCTGAGCGGGCAACTAGGGTTCCGTCTATTGAGTACAGAAAATACCTATCGTATCAGCAATTCGATACAGGTTCCCTTGTTGGAGCGAATCTGGGCTCTGAACCAGTATTCTGCCGCTCTTTGCTTGACTGATTCGGATAAACAGGCAGTTAGTTGCGTATAGCCAGAATATCCGATTAGGAAGTTCCTTGATTCCAATCCCGTACTGCAATACCCGATGAGAGCGAATGTGATCGCAGCGTAGCCGGTTTGCTCCCCCGGCTAAACCGGATGGTGCTCATTGGTATACCTGCGGGGGTTATGAGTCCGAAACTCGCTCATTGTGAATGAGACCCGCTATGGTCTGTAAATAACCATTTATTGGTACTAGAAACAGCCGTCATGTACGCCTACTGCCGTCGTTTCACGCCCGTTTGCCTGTCCATCTCGGCCCCTTGTTCGGCTTCCAAACATTGGGTCTCCTCTCGTGTTTCGGTACAGTTGCCTAATTCGTCATGGCCGTCCAACGGCGGGAGAAAAAAACTCGCATTTTTCCGGATACATAACGGAGAAGATGTCTAGGTGATTCCGGAGATGATAGTAATTAAACTTTTTAAGCCCGTATTTCCCAATTTGGCACATTCCCAATTCGGATGTGGCCCACTTTTCTAGAATATTCTACATTTTACCAGATAATTCTCCACTTTTCTACTGTATTCTAGTAAAGCTTATCCGACGCCACATTACCCCTTTCGGCCTGATACGCCACACAGCTCATCGGCATCAAACTGTCAAATTCAAAGGCCTTACTAAGCGGAAGATGTGTCATTTATAGAAACTGTTGTATAAATAAAGAGCATTTCGGCTTTCAATTTACCAATCTCGTCTTCTCCATTCTCCAATATAGCAATAAGCCGTCCCTTCCTATCAACTGTGCACACTACAATATCACCAGTGCAATAAGTACAAGTTATCAACGCATAAGATAACCGGGAACAACTCAACTAATCTTTCATATATCAACACAATGAGTGCTATGTTTTCCTCTCCAGTTATGATCCTCGGTGGAGCACCACACCGAGATCCTTTAGACGGCTTTTTCGGCATGTTTGCCCCAGAACCCTTCTACTATGTGGCGTCTCCTCACTGTGGCGCATTCAGGTGTGGCTCAGCTTATGAAATGGGTGATCCTTTTGCCATGCATGAATTGAGACAGAAGGCTCTGTCGCGTGATACGAATCACTGCCGAGCACGACAAGCACGTTTCCGCACTGAACCGGAAGCGAAAACTCCTAGGAAGATCACAAAACGCGTTACCGTTGATCCGAAAGTTTCCGTGTCATACTCGAACAGGGAAATCACAATTACCACTACTTTGCAAGGAATAAAACCCGAGAATCTATCGCTTGATTTCGATGCTTCGCGAAATGAGATTTTACTATCAGGAACAGTGGTTTACACTTCAAACCCAAACCAGCGAAACGAAATTGTGGAAACCATTGCTGAATTCAATAAAACTGTTGAACTGGGTCAATTTCTTACTGGCAGGCAATATATTGATGAAAACAGTATTTCTGCCTCCCTCGAAGGTCCAAAACTCACGGTGAAGTTGCAGAAGATAACGCCCATGAGACGGAAGATCGCTGTGGAAGCCGGAGGATCACAAACAGGATCTCTGTCGGCACACAAGGCATCTGTAGATTTGAAAGAGAAACCAGAAGTTCCTGTGGAACCTGAGGAAACTCCAAGACGCATAAAGCGAGTCCGCTCGCCAATGATTGAAAACATTACGCAAGACTCTGAATCAATTCTCGAATTTGGTGCTTAATGGCTAATTGGGTATTATGGGTTTCAGGCTATAATGGTGCTGTAATGATATAGATTAATGAACGATAAGCTGCTTGTATTATAATATTTTTTTTGTAGGGTTGTAAGATGTTAAGAAATTGAGGTTAAGGTTTAGAGTGGAATTTGAGTTTATGCAAGTGAACTTGGAGCGGTATCAACTCTATTTGTCAGGCACTTTCCTATCACAAGGACTCTGGAATACATTAGACTGATATTTCCCGCATCTCTTAATTAATTCCGTTATTTTTAAGACTTTATATTGTAATTCTAATATATGCTTTTGTTGTTCAAATGTCAGGACCGTCAAGTCTTGACTGTTTGGATTTTCTCCTCACTGTTGTAAGCTTGGGTTAGAGTTTTCAGTGGAATCGTCTATTTTACCTAAACAGGCCAACCGTTGAAACCTTATATGATAATTCGCTCTCTAGCTTTTTCATTCTCACAAGGTCTGCCGGGATTCCTGTCACTTGGAAGCTCCATAGAGCTTAAAAATTACCAACATCTTGATGGTTCTTTTTTCCTTTTAATCAATCAACACAGTCTTTTGAATCAATACAATTCAAATCACTCCATACTATTTATCCAAAAGATCCTCCGTAAGCCTTACCAGTCGACTAATTGATCGGACTGTTTCCCCAAGCAGCCCACCAATCCCAGCCATTTTTCATCTTTCCATTTCATTCACCCAAAATACCCATAAAATTACTTGGCTTTCCAGTACGAGCTCGACCCACACTTCTACCCTTCATATTGCCTCACTATATCCATAATTTATTGCTATATCTCTTCGTACATCCCCTCTATATACACAACAGACCCTCCTATACTCACATATGACGCTGGGCATGCCGAATCTTGTTTTTGAACTCACTCTGCGCCGTCTGGTTCCGCGTCTTAAGCAGCATCCCTAGCATAATCAGCGAACAGATACACACCCCATACCACGTCAAAATGTACTGGAAATGATTATTCCGGAGCTCCACCCGCGGCTCCTTAGGCAGCGGGACCCCTGCTGCGGCAAACTGAGCAGGCAGATACCCATCGTCCTCCTCAATAACCTTAGCCTGAGCCCGACCTTTAGAATCTCGGCTCGCAGCTGCAGGCACCTCCGAAACCGCTTGCAAATATACCGGCTGAGACCCAGTAGCTTTCGCCATTGTCTCGATATCCATGAAATGGTAGTCCCCAATCTCCGGGTGGCCATCCGGGGTGAACATATTCTTCTGAGGGTTGTTTCTAATCAAACACTGGATTTCTAATTCGCCCTCAGGCAGACTTAAATCCTTCAAGCTACGTTTCGACTGGTCCAACTTACTCTTGGCAATCCACCCTCTGTAGACCAGCACTTTACTGCCGTCGTTTCTTTCCAAGGGAGTTACAATATCGTATCCGTTCTCTCCGTTACGGATCCTCGGGCCTACGTGCATTTCCTGGTCGTGGCGGAACTTTCCACGGACCAGAACGCGGCGATACTCAAAATTGTGCACGACATCGGGGCTGGCAGTTAGCAGGAGGTCAAATAAGACCGCATGCAGCCACAGAAAGCCACAAGAAACCACAGGAAACCACATATCCACTATACTTACTTCACGACCGACGGCAGCGGCAGCGGCGGCAGAGACAGCCGATCTTCACACTCGGCAATCAGTTTCACCTTCCATTTCAGCCTGTACACCTGCCAGGTGCCAAGGCCGAAAGAGATAAGCGGCATAAGCACTTGGGTAGTAGTTAGCATGTGATAATTTGATAATTAGTAACGGCATTCAGCAGAGAGGTATGCGTTCTTACCTAACAACGACATTATAACACCGCGGGCCGTCTTGCCATTTCTTTGCATGGGACGGCTTTTCACGGGTTTCCAGTCTACGGTGCTTGTTTTAACCGCGGGCGGGGAACTTTTGGAGAACCATCGGCGAACCAGCGGGGTTCGGAGAGCCGTTGAAGTTCGGCCCGAGTTTGCAGCCAAACCGAGGGGCCGGGAGATACAAAAAGTACGGAGCATTTCGAGGGCAGTGAGAAGAGAAATCTGCTCGGCGGGTTGGTAATATATAGGCTGTTTTGTTGATAATTCCGTCGGTCAAGGAAGAAGCCGATTTACGTCGTCGGAGATTTAAACTGATATTATTGTGATTATGTGATCATAAATAGCTCATATATTGTTGATTACGTCAGGATAAATATATCACTAGATTCAATGTTTGCTGATTATGTAACTGAATAAAGAGTACGAGTTAGTCTGATACAACGCCATAAAGTGCCTCTCGGTGCCCCTTTTTTGACACTCTCTACTATATACAAATCTCCTTCCTCCTTATCCACACCAACTAGCAAGACTACCTCTTTTTCAGCTTGCTTCCCCAACTACACAGCGTAAAACCTCTCTTCCCTCTCATCCACTGCCACTTCACATCTCCCTTCACGTACCCGAGCCACCTTCCCTTTTCGGCTTTATCAACCTCATCTACGCGTCGCGTTCCTCTTCGATCTTCAGTAATTTTCATAAAAAAAGCAGCTTTTATACCATCATTTCGACTCAATTCTACTCCTATTAACTATTCTCTATTCCCTGTATTTTATCCTCGGCTTCCTCTTTCATCCCCACACCTGCAATGTCGGCAAAGGACAAATCCCGACCGTCTACGCCGCACCGTCTAATTCAGAATGCAAACCTCTCAATCCACGGCCCGCCCTCTGGGGGCCACTACGGCAATGACAGCGACGTAATGCCGCTGGAAGCCGCGCTGGGGGCCGCAGTGTTTGGAGAACTCTCGGATGCGCTGGCCGATCTCGACGTCAACGTGCGGAACTTGCAGGAAGTTCATGAGAATCTCACAGATTTCAATGAAAGCTTCTCTGCTTTCCTTTATGGTATGAAAATGAACGCGTGGTGCGTGGAATTCAACGAGGCTCCGACGCTGGAAAATATGGTGCGTGCACGTGAGCTGGCGGGCTTCGGTTCCCGTCCAGAGTCCGGTGGCTCGGCGGGACCTGCCGGAGAGTCTGTAGGAATCCCGCAATTTGAGCAGAATATTCAATCACTTCGGGAATCTTTAGCGGCTGGAGTGGCTGCTGGTGGCTCAGCTGGGGGCTCAGCTCTATCAGGACCTCCGAAAAGTGCAGGAGAATTAGATGAGGAGGCAACGTACCTTACAAATGATGGATCATTTATAGTCCAGCCAGCCCGAGTTCCTAGCAGATCTGGCGGGCCAAGCAGCGGGCCAAGCAGCGGGCCAAGCAGCGGGCCAAGCAGTGGCGCAGCCAGCGGGACGGCTCGCGGGACGGGTAAACCTGCGGGGGCGTCGTCGCGTATCCCACAGCCACAATCGCGGAATCGGAAGCCGAATATGGGGTATCGCGAGACTAAAAGTTCACTGAGAAGGCAGCAGGCTATAGCGGAGAAAATGAAGAGGTAATTGCGGAGGGATTGCAGTTTGGAAGGCTGAGTGGCTGGGTGGAAACGCAGAAATCTCCATCAGATTTACAGCAGATTTAGCAATCGCTATAAGATAGTAATTCCTCAGCCGAAATCCAATCAGCTGATCGTAGAGGAGGATAAACTCCGATTGTAGAATTATTCTCTTACCGTAAGACTGCAGTTTGCAGCATATAGAAGTGTAGGATGGGAGTATATATGATCTTTAGGAAGTATAGGAAGTTTGGGAACCTTTCAGGATGAGAATTTCTGATGATTGGACGTCATATTTAGTTTCTCAGGTTGGTTAAAAATCTATCAAAGCATTGGAAATCTCGGGGATTTCCTCTGTTTATAAGGGCTACGAACCATCAAGGGGTACTTCTATCTTTTAGGATCTTTTTTGATACCATCGAGAAAAGAAACGAAACTGTTTGAGTTGATAGACGGTTATATTCTTTCCAGTACGCTAGAGGAAGAAAAACATGCTACCTGATGATGATGCGCTCCAGGTAATATGGAGTAGTCAATGTGTATTGTTTTATAGGCTATTCACTACAGTTGAAGCTTTCGGAAACTGGTATGGCAGGCGCAGGGGAAACAAAGGATTATAGGCAGAGAAGACAAAAGACTATAGATAGGTCCTATAGTCCTGATAGGTCCTGTGGTCCTGATAGGTCCTGATAGGTCCTTCTTGATCATCACTGCTAGCTTCTACATTCTGAAGCAGTGAGAGAAACACAGAAATAAACAAACTAGCCAATTTGCTACCGACCGCGGCCTGCTGTCGTTTTGTAGTCCTATCGGCAATACCGTCGGAAGAACTGTCGGAAGAACTGTCGGAAATACCGTGGAAAATACCCTACAGATCAGTTCCCAGGTTATTGGTCAGGCACTTTAAAGCCGGGGTAATTTATCTTTGAACAGCGCAAAGAGTTCAGTTGGATGGCCAGCTAATTGTATAATAGGAAACAATTATATGCTTTGAATGATAGCTGAGCTTCAAGAGCTGTTCATGTGTATTTCGGAGTATTCTTATTGGTAAGCAGACTCTTCAACTAAGGGGATATGATCAGGATATAATTAGAATATAATTAGAATATAGTGAGGATTCAATTAGCACATAATAATCATATAATGAGGATATAATTAGAACATAATAATCATATAAGAGTATACAATCGTTCACTAAGAATTCAGATATAATATATAGTACCATATGGCTTCTTCTCTTCTCCTTCTCCTACTCCTCTTTTCCCCCCGTTTCTCCTCTCTTTGCGCCTTCTAATATTATCCCTATTCATCACACCTCCTCCAAATACTTCATTCCCCACTCTTTTCTCATCTATCTGACCATTCCTACCACTATTTCTCTCCTTCTTCCCTCTTTTCCCCACCAGTTCCCACTTCTCCATCCTACATTCTCCTGTCTACCCAAATGTCGCCGAACTTCCCTTTGCTTGCTTCTTCCGTCCAGACAACCGCCACGCGTCCTGACTCGCAGCGTACCTGTCGAACAACGGCGTGATCTTTTCGGCTTGCTGTCTTTTACTACCCCGGACAGCGTCAGCTACTCGGAAGAACGTCGGCGCAGCCTCTACAAGCCATTTCGGATCCACAGCGGTGACCCCGTGCATATATTCTTTAGACGTCAATAGCAGAGTATGATAGATCACATATTCAGCAGATTTACCAAACAAAGCACTACTAGGATGGAGAAATACTGGGGTATTCTCTACTACAGTACGGTATCCTTCTTGAGGATCTCGGCGGGCTGCGTTTCGGAAGAACCCGGCACAGAAGGCTCGCCTCACAGGTTCCGTTTTCGACCCGCATGACACCACAGTGGCTCCGTGCCGAGCTAGAATTGTGGCTAATTGTTTCCGTACTTCCGCTGCTCTCCGTAAACCCCGATCCTGTACATAATGTTCCGCACACCAACTTCGGGACCCGCCGTTCCGTTCCCAAGCTCGGAATACGTTCAAAAGCGTTAAGTGGTCGCCGGAAGCATCGTGGAACCGAGCTTTCTGCCTATCGGCCTCCTGCTGTTTCTGCCGAGGCCGAGTGAACACCGTTTGTACAGACAGCATTGCTACAACGGCTAGCACTTCTTCCGAACATCCGAGATCCACAGAAGCCAGTAGTACTTTTGCCAACTCCGGTCTCATGGGGAAATCCGCCATCTTGCGGCCCAGCCGCGTAAGCAGTCCTTCCTCGTCTAAAGCTCCTAAAGCGTATAAATCTTCCAGTGCTGTTAACATAGTAGCAGCCGGCGGAGGATCCATGAAATCGAAATGCAGTAAATCGTTGATCCCCATTGCCTTCAGCATCAGAATACTGTGGGCCAAATTCTGCCGCTGAATCTCCGGGATGGGATTTGGTAGCATCTCATTCTCATAAGCTTCCTGAGTGTACAAACGGAAACATTTCCCCGGCCCTGTACGCCCAGCTCGGCCCGCCCGCTGCCGAGCTTGTGCCTGAGAAATCGGCGCCACTACTAGAGAGTCCATCCCGAGTTTCGGATCGTAAGCATTCACTTTGACAAACCCAGGATCCACTACGTACATAATTCCGTCTATAGTGATGGATGTTTCGGCGATATTAGTCGCCACTACAACTTTCCGTCCTCCAGGAGGCGGCGGATCAAAAATACGGCTTTGTGCTTCCGGTGGCAGGGCCGCATACACCGGTAGAACTTCCAAAGGCGGCACCCCAGGCCCAAGAGCCGCTACTCGGGACGTCAGAGCTTCACAAAAGGTGTCGATCTCTTCCTGTCCAGTTAGAAACACCAACACGTCTCCCGCCGGCTCGGAAAGATGGATTTGTAACGCTGTGACCAGCGCCGCGTCCAAATAGTCCGGCTCGGGTGTTTTCGAGTACAAAACGTCTACAGGGTAACTACGGCCGGGGATATTCAATACGGGACATCCCCGGAAGTACTGAGAGAACTTCTCGGCATCCAGTGTGGCGGAAGTGACAATCAGCCTCAAATCCGGGCGCCGAACTGTCGCAGCTTTAACTAACGCAAACAGGATATCCGTCGCAACAGTTCTCTCGTGCGCCTCATCAAGTAAAATCACAGAATACCGAGACAAATCCGGGTCGGCAATAGCTTCTCTCTGCAGCATCCCGTCTGTCATATATTTGATCCGCGTTTCCGGCGAGGTGCAGTCGTCAAATCGGATTGTGTATCCTACAGTGGTACCGAGTTTACAGCCTACTTCCTGTGCCACACGCCGCGCCACTGAAACTGCGGCCACTCGGCGTGGCTGAGTGCAAGCTACGATCCCGTGGGTGGCGTAGCCGGCTTCGGCAAGGTACTGAGTTAGTTGTGTGGTTTTCCCTGATCCGGTGTCGCCTACGACTATGAGAATTTGGTTTTCGGCTACTGCGGCGAGGAATTGAGGCCGGAAGAGGGAAACAGGCAGCGGAGCGGATTTATTAGGTGTCGGGGGTTCTGTGGCTTTGCTGGGGGTTTTGATAAGGGGTTTAGCCGGCTGCGCCACATTTGATACTGGAATAGATACTCCTGTAGATGTGGCTGAAACGGTATTACCATTATTGGACGCCGAATTGCCTCCTGCGCCCCCTGCGCCTCCAGACGCTTCCCCTTTCATCCGCTCTTCCCGCCTCTCCCGAGCCAACGCCGACCCATTCATCGCCGCCCGGTTCAAAGACCCGTCAGGTGCTTTCACTACCCGCACAGGCGACAACTGTAAACTCCGCTTGGTCTGTCCTGCTAAAAACGGCGGCTCTTCTTCCCGAACCTCAATTTCTACTGCCTCTTCGGGCTCAAACCGCGACGGCTTATCCTCGTCGGAATCCTCATCGGCTTCTTCTAATCCCGAGCCGGCCAGTGGCACTCCAGCGGCTCTCAATTGCTCCAATTCCCATCTTTCCGGCGATGTGAGCCGTTTCCGACCCCGTGGCGCCACATCCGAGCTGTTCAGCGCCACAGCATTACTACCAGAAGCCACAGAAGCCACAGAACGAGCTCCAGGCTGCGCCACACTTCCCCGCCGGCCACCGGGCGTCCCAAGAGGTTCCGGCAGCGGCTCTCCCGTCCGTTGGTCCACATCTTTCACAGATAGAGAGATCCGAGACCCGTCAATACGGAGAACTTTCACATAAACCAGCTGGCTGCGGCTCAGAACATCCGAGGGGTGCGCCACACGGGATTCGCTCAGCGCCGAGATGTGGGCTAAGCCGTCAGGAGTGCCGCGAACTCCGAGAAGCGCAACAAAAGCGCCGAAAGATGTGAGATTGCGGACTCTCCCTCGGTATACTTTCCCGATTACGGGTTCTGTGTCTTGTTCTTCGGCGTCGGAACGGAACCTTCCGGGACGGGGCGGGGATCGGGACGGAGATCGGGGAGGATATCGGGATCTTTCGGGCCGGTTGAGCCGATCGAGCCGACGGGTTCGGCCGAATTCGTCTGTGGTTCGGGACTTCGGAGAACGGGATCGGGAACGGAAGCGGGGCGGAGAGCGGGGTAAGCGGGGAGAGCGGGGAGAGCGGGGCGGAGAATCTGACCAAGCGGGTTTCCCATCAGGCAACGCTAATCCCGAGAAAGTTTCCCGAGGAGCGGGTTTTGCCGAACTTGGAGCCGAGTTTCCAGCCTTTTTCACACTATTTCGGTACTTTGGGTGCATTTCTCGGATCAGAGTATCCATTTTGTGTATGAAACTCTCGGGAAAGTTGGCTCCGAGTTCGGCTAACTGCGATTTGAATTCCTCGGCATTTCGGCACTTTTCATGAATATCCAGTACAAACTGAGCCAGAGTTTTATCCGTAACCCCAGTGAATTCCGCAAGCTCCGCCGTCAGCTTTGACACCAACGACAGAACTTCCAGCTGCTGTAGATCGTCCATTGTAAACGGAGAAGATGTGTATAGTAAAGTAGAGGAGCGGGAAATATGAAGGGAATTCGGCTTTAGTAGTGCTGAGCTCCGAGCTGTGGATGAGATATGAGATGCTGGGAGGGAATTAGGCAGGGAAACCAGGGAAACCAGGAAAGCAAAGGCTTGGGGGATATGTTGTTTATAGCAGTGAGGGAGTTTTCAGTAAGAATATCTCGGGATATCTCGGTTTATCTCGGCATACTCTCGGAAAAAACCTCGGAAGGCGGTAAATATTTCACCAGCCGTTCCGATGGGTTTTATTGTATTACGTGATCTGAAAGTACTCAATTGTATTACGTGATCAACAAGTACAAAATTGTATTACGTAATTTTAAATTATCCAGTTCCGGGGGTATTGCGGGAGACTAAAATTAACAGTATATCAAACCGGAAGCTATATCGGATCTATTTCTCCGCATTTTATCCGGACTTTTTGTAAAAACGGAAATCATTCTCGAAATTATTTCCCGTTTGTGTAATTTAACGGACCAGAAGTAAAAATTCGCCGAGCATTCCGATGATTTACTCCCGAGATCCGAAATTCTGGAACGCCGAATTGAATTTTATAGAAGTGAAATTTTGACTTTTGTGGTACTTTTAATTGTGCTTTTTGTGGTGATTTTCGGCACTTTTTTCGGCAAATTTTCGGCAAATTTTCGGCAAATTTTCGGGAAATCTGTAAAAACTGCCGAGAATCGTTCTTGGTAGTATGTGAACAGTTATTATTGTACGATTTAACAATTCCGATTTGATATCCGATAGAAATTTGAGGATTTTCCCGAGGATTTCCCGAATATCTCCGAGTTTCCCCGAGGATTTCTCCGATTTCTTCCGATTATTCTGATTTCTCTGATTTCTCCGATTCCTTCCGATTTTCCGCTCTGCTAACATCCGCAGATTCAACCACAGAAACTATTAATAGCATGGCGGCTTCTCCGACGGTTCAAAGCCCCCTCGGGGAACTCATTGAAGAATTATCTTCCAAGACACAATCGGCATCAAATAAACCAGTTTTACAACAGGAAATCAATGATTTGATTGCCCGATTTCTCCAGCCTTCTGAGACTCTTGATTGGAAGCTTTTAGACGTTATTCATGAGTAAGTATTATAGTGTTATAATTGGGTTTTAATTGGGTGATAAGAGGAGAAAATAAGGAGAAAATAAGGAGAAATGATGGATATTTGAGCTTTTCATGGGTTTTCATGGGTTTTAATGGGTTTTAATGGGTTTTGATTATTAGGGGAATCTTAAAGGAATATTTGAGGGATCAGAGAGTTATAGGATTGTATTTTGGATATTTTGGATTGTATTTTTGAGGTTTTAGAGGTGTTTGAGAGTTGTTTGGAGTCATTTGGGGGGTATTTGAGAGTATTAGGGAGTATTAGGGAACATTTTGAAGCATTTTGAAGCACTTTGAAGCATTTTGAAGTCAATTACGACCATTTTGCATTTTATATTTAATTTCAACCATTTTGAAGCATTTTGAAAAGAATATTAGGAAACAGGAAATCTAAAATACCCATAAAACAGTCATTTTGAAGATTATTAAATCATTGAACTTCTTTTTCAGAAGGTTGGATTGTTTAATTTTGTTATTTGAAGGGGTTTAATTGCTGATTTTCTGTGATTTTTCGATTGATTTATTGGTTTTTGTTTTGGTTTTCTGTTCTTTATGATCGTCAGATTGTATGGTAAAAAACAATATGAAAGAATTGGAAATTTTGAGATTTTGAGGTTTTCTTTTTCGTAAATTGAGAATTGAGAATTGTAAATAAAGGAATGTGAATTGAGGATTGAGAATTGAGAATTGAGAATTGAGAATTGAGGAGAAAACTGTGAATTCAATTTATTGGTTTTATTGTTTTCATGTTTTTTCCTTTCCTTTTTTCCTTTCTTTTCCTTTATTTAAGTAAAAAAGGGGAAAAGTTTGTAAAGTAAAGGACGTCTTGAGATGAAAATTATTGATTTTTATACTGTTTGATTGGGTTTTGGGATTACTGGGATTATACGAATTATACGAATTATACGAATTATTAGTATTGTTGGATTTGTTGAATTTGTTGTAACTTTTTCATTAATTTCCAACTTTTAGGCCTTTTGGCTTCCTAATGGCTCTTTTATTTTTCTTTTCTTTTCTTTCTTTTATTTCTTTTATTTCCTGCCTAAAATAATTATTCTTGATTGAAAATCGGCTGTTTTGTTGATAATATTTGTATAATTATTACCAATAGTTGCTATAAGATTCAGAAATTAGGAATTATTCTTTTGTTATTATTAGTTACTATTAGTTATTACTAGGAATTCTTTGTTATTTTTTGGTTATTCTTTAGCCTTTCTCAGTTTTCATCACTTCCCAGCTTCAACTCTCATTTATTAATCTTTCACTATTTGCGTATTTCTTTACTGGTTTCTCTCATTTTCTCTGTTTTATTTCTATTTTCTTTATTTTCTCTCATTTTCTCTGTTTTATTTCTATTTTCTTTATTTTCTCTCATTTTCTCTGTTTTATTTCTATTCTCTTTAATTTCTCATCTCTCTCATCTCACAAACCCCCGTTTTTACCTTCAAATATAGCAAATATCATAATATTTCCCAGTTTACAACTCCTGTTTCTCCTATTTCTCCTATTTCTCCTTATTTCCTTTTCTCTCCGTTCCTCTTTTTTTCTTTCCTTATTTCCTCTCATTTCCTCTCCTTCTGAAACCTCAAATACCATATAAAATCCCATGGTTTTATTGGTTTACAAGTAGTCCTACGAGCTTTTTCGTGCTGATGAAGAATTTTGAATATTTGATGAAGAATTTCCAATAATTGGTGAAGGATTTCAATATTTCTACAATCTGGTGGTTTCTACTACTACTACTACTACTACTACTACTACTACTACTACTACTACTACTACTACTACTACTACTACTACTACTACTACTACTACTACGACTACTACTAATCGTCAGTTTACTGTTATTTTGAGATTGCACATCACAGTCCGTCAGGATTTGTAAGGAATATTGTGCTGGACTTTCCCTTTTTAATAACTGCTCATATTATTGATTTCTCTGTTTTGCTTTTCCTCTTTTTTTCTTTTCTTCTTTCTTCTTTCTTCTTTCCCTCTTTCTCCTCCTCTCCTCTTCCCTCTTACCCTCTTTTCTTCCCTCCCTTACTCCCTTACTAACTTCCCAGTATCCCACCACTCCAAATCCAAAACTACCAATCCCAATTACAAAAAGTACCCACTACCGTCTCCCGTTTCGGGTTTAAACCCCGATGGCACGGGATAGACGGCACAGTTGCCGGATTTGATGAAACTGCCCAGTCAGTTCCTACAGATCAAACAGCGGAGAATTCTTTCTCTTTACAACGGCAACTGGGGCCTCGTAGTTCTGCTATTTCCGGTTCCACGTCTCAATTGCCATTCCAACCAGGAGGATTGAAATCTGGTGCTCGTAATTTAGCTGAAAAACTCGTAATGCTACATAGAGATGCCGATGGGTTATTGGATACGCCACCAGGGCTGAGCCGAGGTATTTGCTGTGCAGCTTCTGGTGTGGACGCCACACTTGTTGCCGCAGCAGATGCCGACGCCACAGACGCCACAGACGCCACAATTACTAATTCCGAAAGTACAATTAACCTGCCAGCTTCTCAGACCTCCCAGAAACCCATTGCCACATCCCAATACACCCAATCTGTTGACGAAATTCTCCCAATGGACCTCAGCTTCGGCAGAGTTCTCCCAGCAGGAGAAGCGGAACCTGCTCAGAAATCCTGGGCTCATATGGTTGATATCGATCATAAGATTGAGAATTTCGACGTTTTAGTACCGAATAAAGCTCGAGAATGGCCATTTGAATTGGATACTTTCCAGAAAGAAGCTGTGTATCATTTAGAACAAGGAGACTCTGTCTTTGTTGCTGCTCATACATCAGCAGGTAAAACAGTTGTAGCGGAATACGCAATTGCTATGGCGCATAGAAATATGACGAAAGCTATTTACACTTCTCCGATTAAAGCACTGAGTAATCAGAAATTCAGAGATTTCAAGCATGATTTCCCCGATATTGACGTTGGTTTACTAACAGGTGATGTACAAATTAACCCAGAAGCCGATTGTCTTATTATGACAACGGAAATCCTTCGTAGTATGTTATACCGAGGTTCGGATGTAATTCGGGATGTGGAATTTGTAATATTCGATGAAGTTCACTATGTAAACGATGTCGACCGCGGCGTAGTATGGGAAGAAGTTATAATTATGCTGCCAAGTCATGTAAAATTTGTACTACTTTCGGCAACTGTTCCCAATACTTTTGAATTTGCTCAGTGGATTGGCCGTACTAAGCAGAAAAACGTATACGTAATTAACACCCCGCAGCGTCCAGTACCTTTAGAGTATCATATTTGGGCTCAAAATCAGTTATTTAGGGTAGTAGATGCGAAGCGGGAGTTTGATAAGGTTGGGTTTGCAAAGCATCGAGACGCTTTGAAGAAGGATAACGGGGGTTTACCTTCTGGGGGCGGTTCTGGGGGCCGAGGCGGATCCCGAGGCGGATCCCGAGGTGGAAGCCGAGGTGGAAGCCGAGGTGGATCCCGAGGAGGAAACCGAGGAGGCGGAGAAAGCCGAGGTGGTACAAATAGAGGAGGCGGATCCCGAGGTGGTACAAATAGAGGAGGTGGATCCCGAGGTGGCGGAACTACCGGGAACTTCGGAGGCGGAGGTTCCATGCGCCGAGACGGGCCAAACAAGAAAACTTGGCCGACACTCGTTTCGTACCTCCGCAAACAGGAACTTCTACCCGCTGTCGTGTTTGTATTCTCACAAAAACGCTGCGGAGAGTACGCAAAAAGCTTAGAAGCAGTAGATTTGTGTACTCGGAAGGAGAAATCCCAAATCCACATGTTCATTGACAAATCCGTGGCCCGATTGAAAGCGGAAGACAGACAACTACCACAAATCATTGCTATCCGAGAACTTCTCGGAAGAGGAATCGCCGTACACCACGGAGGACTCCTGCCGATTGTGAAAGAATGTATTGAAATCCTCTTTGCAAAGGGTCTGGTAAGAGTGCTTTTCGCTACAGAAACTTTCGCTATGGGGCTCAATCTGCCTACTCGTACTGTAGTATTTGCCGAAATCACAAAACACGACGGTAGATCTTTGCGTAACTTACTCCCAGGAGAATTCACACAAATGGCAGGCCGAGCAGGCCGCCGAGGACTCGATAAAACTGGTACAGTAATTGTAATGGCATATAATCACCCCTTAGAAGCTACAACTCTGAAAGAAGTACTCTTAGGTCAATCTACTAAGCTGCAGTCTCAATTCCGGCTCACCTACAATATGATTCTCAATCTATTGCGTATAGAAGCCCTGAGAGTGGAGGAAATGATTAGAAGATCGTTCAGTGAAAACTCTGTGCAGTCTTTACTACCAGAATACGAACAGCAAGTAGCCCAGCTTGAAGCAGAACTAGCAATAACTTCCAACGTAGCCTGTAAAACTTGCGGCCCAGAACTTGACGAGTTCCTCGCTAAAATGTGGGATCACGAAAAAGCCTACGGCCAATGGGTCGCTTCTTTAGGCCCTGTAAAGAAAAGAGTCCTCTGTCATGGAAGACTCGTCGTAGTAAGGATCTCAGGAGAAGTCCAGCTCGCTGTAGTCCACGGATTCATCCCGGGGAAGCCGATGATCCACGCTGTAGTTCTGCCGTCGGTATCGGATCGGCCCACGGCTCGGCTTCCCTTCCTGCCGGTACGAGCGCTGTGCAAACGGCTACAGCAGTTTAAACGGCTGGAAAACGTGCAGAAGCTGGATTTGGCCGTTGTAGAGTTGACAAATGTGGTGTTTGTAACCAATGTGGTATTCTGGAATCAGCAATTGCTTAAAATTGAGCGGGGCAGCCCAGAATTTGAGCAAATTGAGAAAATCCTGCATTTTGCGTTCAGACAGAATTCACATCAAATTCCTATAAAGCTAGAGAAGCTGATGCTTACGTTATCGGAACGGGAAACGGCAGATCAGCTAATAGCGGAACAGGAAGAACTTTCGGAACATTTTGTACAACGGTTGTGTCCACAAATCAGTTCGCATTTACTAACGGCGCAGTCTCGGTATGAAAAAGTACAAAAACTAAAGAAACTGAAGTCTGTAGTTGCCGAGGATAACTTAGATTTACTCCCCGACTACGAACAGCGGATTAAAGTACTTCGGGATTTAGAATTTGTGGATGAAAGGCTCAATGTGGTACTGAAAGGTCGGGTAGCATGTGAGATTAATACCGGATTTGAGATTGTGATTACGGAATTATTATTGAATAATTTCTTAGCTGACTATGAACCTGAAGAGATTGTAGCGTTGCTTTCGTGTTTTGTGTATGACAAACGCGGAGATCAGACGGAAGAGCCGCTGGCAACGCCGAGATTGGAAAACGGGAGACGGGAGATTCGCGAGATTGTAGCAAGAGTTAATAAAGTGTATGAAAAGCATCAAATAGCTCTCACAGTTGATGAAGCGGAATTCCTGGAACGGAATCGATTCGGGTTGGTTTCTGTGATTTACGAGTGGGCGCGGGGCCAGTCGTTTAGTGAGATTATGCGGGTGAGTTCGGAATCGGAAGGCACAATTGTTCGGGTTATTACTCGGTTAGATGAAGTTTGCCGAGATGTGAAGAATGCGGCATTGATTATTGGCGATTATGCTTTGTCTAATAAGATGTTGGAGGCTCAGGAGCGGATAAAGCGGGATATTGTGTTTTGTGCAAGTTTATATTTGTGATTTTTGGTTATGTAAATTACCGAAATCTCGGTAATATCTCGGATCATCTCGGATCATCTCGGATCGGTTAAACGTTTCTGATTAGGTAATCAATAATAAAATCATGGGGTATTATCTCCGAAATAGGCCACTATTCTGTAGTATTGTCTCCGAGATTTTGTACATGATCTCCGCTTTAGCCATCACTGTAATATTCATCTTTTCCAGTTTTCTTCCATCAATCTTCGGCATCGGAAAGTCGGAAAACTCATTTGCGGCATCCTTAAGCCGAAATATCGGAGTTTTCACTACATTCATAACAAACTACTCCGGCAAAATGAGTAATTTTAACCGATATTTCGTTCCTATAGTCGCCGTAGGCTGGAGTATCTATGCTTGTACGTTATAAATCGCTATATACGTCTAAAATGTACATTTTAATGTATGAAATAACGAATTCTAACAACTTTAGCTATCAACTTCTTCAAGCCTTTAATCCTGTAAGTACGGAATTGATGTATTTTCCGTCATTTCTCCCGTATTTCAACGTCTAACATCTACAGCGAGGATCTGGCTAAGAATGGAGTTCTGAAACCTGAATTTAAGGAAGATTTAGAGATTGCCCGGGCCGCTGAGAAGGCACGCAGGGAGGAGGAGAAGGCATTTTTCGATCTGTTTAAATCGAAACCTCAAAAGGAGGATTCTGGGATAGAAAATAACTCGAAATCGGCATCTTCTGACTCTTCTGATTCGTCTAAATGAATATAAAATTCTGGTTTTTATTATAGTGGTAACGTACATGTGAAATAAATTATGCAGGATTATGTAGATGTATGCAGATATATGCATATTGTGCATATCCTGCATGAATATGCACCTTGATGCACTACTATGCAGACTATGCATCTTCCAACATAGCGTCTCACTCCGCTCCCACCCAGCTATTACCGAGATATCCACTTATACAACAACATACCTCCACTGCAGGCCTAAATAACCCTCCTGAGGCTACTGAGGCCACTTCATAGACACCTCTGTAACTCTCCAACCCACCAAACTCCTCACAACACCAAATTCCGCCAAATTCCACCCCAACACACCCCACACTGTACTTCACCTTCCCCACAAATTTCGGAGACAATGCCCCGACATCGTCTCCGAAAGTTTTCCTATCTTCTCCGCCCTCTCTCTCTCTCTCAAATTTTTCATTTACTATACATAATTTTTTTTTCACTATGTAAGCAGGAAATGCCGAGCATTCAGCCCCTTTATTCCCGTCATTTCCGCTCCTACGGCATCCTCAAAACCGGAAAACTCTTCCTAAAGAACCCTTCTATAATGGCCAAAACGAAAAAACGCAATAAACGCGCCGCTCAGGTGAAAGCCGGCTTCCTGGCTCGGCCAAACGCGTCCTCAGAAAGTTACGCGTCGGGAAAAGACGAAAAACTCCGCCAATCAAAGATCCTGCCGTTGGTGGAGAAACTGGCGTCCCCCGTGCCGAACGAACGGGTGATTGCCGTCTCTGCTGTGGCTGCCATGTGCGAAGACACACATTTGCGGGGTTTACTGCTGAAGGAGAAACTGGTGAAGATTATACTTGAACAGCTGCTTACTGATAGCAATTTTGAGGTTGTAGTGGAGAGTTTCGGGTTATTGCGGAATCTATGTGTGGAGGAGGGGTACGATGTTTCCGTTTTTCTGTTCCGGAATGGGATTTTCCCTGCTATTCTTTCCGGTATAGAGAAATGCTCTCAGGGGTTTACGGCTGTTACTGTGGAGACGGGTGGGGTTGAGAAATCTCTGCTTTTCGACTATTCGGAGAATTTGATTTCGCTGGTGACGGCGCTGGCCAGTCACGTGGACGCGGCGTTTGAATTTGTGGCTCGGGATTGCCCGCAATTCCCGAGTTTTATCCGTCAAATCGGGTTGGCCGAGTTTCTCCGCCCTCTGCGGCCTCAGCTGGCCAATCAGCTGCTGGAAGCCGTTTATACGTTTGCCGAGAGTCCCGCGTTTGTGTCGCAATTGTTTAGTTCCGAATTCTCGGTACAAAACTTAGAAAACATCGGAATTGCTGCGCCACTTTCGGCAGTTTACTGCTGTGGCATTCGGTATCAATTGCTAGCGTCGGAATCTGTGGCAGCTGCTGCGCCACTGGCTTCCGCGCAGCCGGTGGCGCTGAAAGAGCTGCTGGAGGCGCTGCTGGCCGCGGTGGAGACTGTGGATATTCCCGCTTCCGTTTCTCGGGTCGGAAGTGCAGACAATAGCGGCGGAGGCGGGATAATCGATGCGCGGAGCAAAGAGGAAGCGGAGGCGCAGCGGAAGGCCCGAGATGATCTCCGAGCTGTAGATGTGGCGCTGGATATTGTGGCTGGGGTATTACAGTCTGTGGCAGTTCCAGTTGATCCGAGCCGAGGGGAAGCGGAAGCGGGAGCGGAGGCGGAGGCTGAAGATGAGCTGGATATAGAAATTGACACAGAAACAGATCTGGGGGCTGGGGGCGCAGCAGACGGAGTCTCCGGTGGCGCAGCAGTGACTGGTGCGTCGGAAATCTCTTCCGAACTGTTTGGCCGAGTTTACCCGTGGCTGAAATCTCTGCTCAGCCACGAAGAATTCCGTGTGAAAGCCCTGGTGGCGCTGAACAACCTGGTGTGGCTGATAAACGGCTCGGCAGAGTTACAAACAGCTGGAGAGCCCGTTTTGGGCGAATTGTGGCAACAATGTGAAGCCACCGAGATTCCGAGCTCGGAAGCAGCTTCGGCTCTCACCACAGCCCAGTTTGAGACCCTCCATGCCGTTCTCGGGATTGAGTGGGCGCTGCTGCAGGCGCTGCCCGTCCGGCTCACGGCTGAGCGGAGCCGAGCGGTGATTTCTGTGTGCCGTGGTTTAATAAGTGGCTCAGCTGCGCCACAGTTGGAAGTTTCACAAGAAGAAGTTGCCGAATTCGTCACTCGTAGTATTGGCACTTTAGCTTCTGTATGCCGGAAAGCGGAAGAAGATGTGGCGTTGGTGGCTGAAGTGGCTGAATTTCTATTCTCTTTCCTGCCGAGTTCCGCTGAAGAAGCTGCTGCTGCTGTGCCCGTGCTGATGGTAGAAAGCCTGGACAGCCTATTCGACGTATTTGGTGATAAAAACTACGCCTACGATGAGCCGTTGTTTGTCGGGCGCGGCCTGCTGGCTGAATTACAGCGGAGAGTCCCGTTTGTGAAGGCAGCAGTGCGGAGAGTTGATCGGAAGAAAGATTGGGAACTGAAAGAAAGGGCTACGGAAGCGTATACGAATCTGGTGAGGTTTATTGCTTATAAGCAGAGGGAAAGAATGTGAGGGAATAGGATAAGTAGGGAAGATATTAGAATAGAGAATAAAGAATGGAGAATGATGATTGGAGAATAATGGAGAATGGAGAATGGAGAATGGAGAACTGTAAGTATAAAAGTATGGGAAGAACGTAGCAGAACTGTGTTGAATTTTAAGAAGAAGAGGAAGAAAATATCAGTAGAATAGTAATAATTCTGAGGAGAGAGCAGAAGGGTTGATGGTGACAGGAATAATAGTTTCTGCAATAAGTGGATGGTGAGAAACCAAAAAGAGGAGAGGTGCAAACTTTTAGCAGGTTTGATGGATGTTTTGGTAGATTTTCTAGAAGGTAGAGAAACAAATAATGATCATAGGATCAAATAATGATCAAATAAAGATTGAATTCTCAAATTGTCAAACTATCGGTCCATTCCCCGTCTCTGGCTTCTACTATTTGATAGTTTGATGATTGAGTACGCTATGAAGTGTTTATCCAGTGATAGTTCTCCTTTCAAATAGGAAAGTTCTCAGCAGGATGCCGATTGATGCTGGTTTTATTAATTTTATTGGTGTCACTGATTATGCTGAACTTCAACTGTGAAGGGATGAATGTGTGAGGTTCTTTTATGGTTCTTCTATGGTTCTTCTATTACAGGGAGTGAACACTCTTTAGAGAAGGCTTTGGAATTCTTTAAATGCCGTGAAGGAAAGGAAGAAGGAAAAGAGTTTTACTTAGGAGTTGAATGGAATGGAGTGAAATAGAATGGGATGGAATGGAGTTCACTGATCCACTCTGAATTGTATACTGTGGTTAATTCGGAGTTTCTGTAGTCAAGCCAAGAAATATTCGTTTCGCAATCCTCTTAATTTCCAAGGAGTTAACAACGAATAAGGCGTATTAGGATACACGGAAAGACTGAGGGAATGAGATGTAGTGCGGGATAGCAGATGGTAACAGCCGGCTACTTACTGGTGAATGGTTAGATATATTTTACGGCTGACGTGTAGTTGATATCTAATACTGAAGGTGATGAAAAGATGGAAGGAGTATATTAGAAGTATACTAGCAATATGCTGGAAAGTATCAATTGTGATTGAATAAGTATACTAGAAGATATTAGAGGTGGAAAAGGTATATTAAAAGATATAAATGGCGATTTACAAGTGTTCTAGAAGGTATACCTATAATGTGAACTTCAGTTTGACTTCAACTGGTATTACTTATATTTACTTAGTTTTTCCATCCCTCCTCTACTCTCCTCTCCTCCTTTAAATCACCTGCAAGGTCTAATAAATAGCAAATATACTTTACTTTACAAGTATAGGAATAACAATATAAAAGACTACATCTCTGCTGACTACAGATAAGCATGATTATAGTAGAAATCAATCAAATCAACTGGTTTCCCAGCACATTTCACTTTTTAGAAATCTAATAGTATAACTTTTCAATTCTCAGCTCCGGCGTAAGATCTGAAAGGATTCCTCTAGCCCTGTGCAGGTATTTTACTATCAAACTTCTCTTCATATTTATTCACTATTTTACATTGCAACCCATCGTAGGCCAGTACCAGCTAAATCTATGAAATATCTTCCAATCTTCTAATCTTCCAATCTTCCAATCTTCCAATCTTCCAATCTTCCAATCTTCTAATCTTCTAATCTTCCAATCTTCCAATCTTCCAATCTTCCAATCTTCCAATCTTCCAATCTTCCAATCTTCCAATCTTCCAATCTTCCAATCTTCCAATCTTCCAATCTTCCAATCTTCTAATCTTCCCCAATAGCTGTCTGGCTTCGATCTTCCAATCTTCTAACTATTTTACTCCTATAATTACTTCTACATGCCTTTCAATACACATTTTTCAGCTTACTGAGCTCTGTACTATCAACAGGCTTCTCATTACTGGTTTTTCCCCTCTTCCCCTCCTCTTCCCCCTCTTCCCCCTCTTCCCCCTCTTCCTCTTCTTCAACACACCAGTAACGACATCTGAGTACCCAATTTCCAGTATTCAAATACCTCACACCAATACCTCACACCACTTACAAACATACACTATCTCTAAAATCCTAATATCCAGCGAAACAACACCCCTGATACTCAACAATTCAATCTTATAATCCAGGAAATTCTTATCCCACTCTACTAATAATTACATACACTTTCTAACATCACATCTCAAGCCGTAGAATACCTTCGGCATTGTTCCTTCACTTTCCTTTCATACAATGCCGTATCAGACTTGAAAGCCTTAAAAGCGTCAACCTGCGCAGGAGAATCCGGATTCGGATTATTCAGCAGTTCCTGGATCCCCAGCAGAATCTGCTTAACTGTAATAGCAGGCTTCCAGTCCTCATCCTCATTCAGAATACTCAAACATACTGTACCACTAGGATACACATTAGGATGCCAAAACCCAGCAGCAAATTGACATTTCGGTGGCTTTGTAGGGTATTCCTCGGGGAATCTGATAGTCAAAGGGTATGTGCCTCCTTCCCATAGGGTGTTGGCTTTCCCTGGTATCCCAGCGTTCCAAGTCATGAGATCTAAATTTCCTTGAGCGTCTTTAGCAGGTTTAGCATAGAAACCGAATGGATGATCTTTGCGCCATTGTTTCCTGGACAGCGGGGTTCTGTTAGTATGTGGATTTTGTGGAGGAAAAAATAAATGCCAGGAGTTCCGAGAAAAAAGCCGCAAAAGCGGAAAAGCCGAGGGGATATTCCGTCTCAACTTACCGTTCTTCTTGCAGTCTGTTCTTGCACAAGGTGGACATTGTGGCTGAATAACTATGCCGAATGCAGCTAAAACGACTGAAAACTGGATTTTCAACTATTTTTTTCTTAGTATTCCTTCTCGGTACGGAGGAAATGTAAAGAAAACGCCGCCTTTGCCACACCGAGAGATCCCGAAGTCGGAGAAATTTAGCCGATCCGATTCGAATCGAATGGTAAACATTACGGGGGGAGTAGGGGAGATTAAGAGCGTAGTAATAGATTATGTAATCTGATAATGGGTTTGGTCGAATTTTGATTGTATATTACGTGATCCGATAATAAACAAAAATTCAAACTATTTTGCTATTACGTCATACGATAATGCAGATATGTAACGAAGTCCTGCAAGTATTGCAGATTCCGCAGGACGAGTGCATGTAGCTGCATAAGCGCTCGGTAATAAGTCGTCAACACATGCTTGTAATTCAGCTAAGCGCCTCAAGAAAAGCGGGGAAATTAGATTAATTTTCATGTGATGTATAACTATATAATAATGGCTTTTGCTCAATTCTTTACGACGGAAAAGAGGCTAGTTAGAGGAGTAGCGAAAATAATAATAAAAAGATTACGAAAACGAAAATCTTACAGTAAGTAGCCTAGGACCTTACAATTGGTGCGAACCTGTACGCGAATCACTATGCAGAACCGTAACCCAGTATCTTCCCGGACCAGAAGGTCAGAGTATATCGAGGACGATAACTCTTCGGAGGGGGAGCAAACAGCGGAACAAATAACTACACCGACCATGTCACACGAAGCCGAAAGGGCTCATGACACCC